>SRQL01000063.1:0-76541 GCA_018360575.1 Claviceps sp. LM454 group G7 | reverse complement strand
TGAGGCAAAGTACCAAATTTGGTCGGCTGTAGGGCGATTTTTTTTGTGCCAGACGACTCGTTATAACGATACCAGCCATTTTCGGGCCCAAAAAATATCGCTATCGTTTTAGCGAATTTTAACGATATTTGTTAGGCGAACCCAAATTTTCGATCAAAAATTATCGGTTTATCGAAAATATCGTCCAACTGAAAATCGTTATAACGAGTTTCTATGTAATTGGCATTGAGGAAGTTGAATTTGGAAGTCAATGAGAAGCGCAGTCTTCTCAAACCCAACAGTACCTACAGACTACAGTATACATACCTCCTACAGACTAAGCTACAGTCTGCAGTCTGCACTCGACATTCCTTCCCCGAGTTACCCCCTGACGTCCTACCCTTGTTGGCGTCGTTGCATGGCGAGACGTCAAAATTGAAACTCGCGTTCGTGGATCAGGCTCTCACTTCTCAAGGAATGAGCCACAATGAGACACTTGTCATTTGGACCCTCTCTTGTCATCCGTGTTTGATATGTACAGAGCCAGAGTACCCTCGCCAGTGACCAGACACCGTCAGGTTGCTCTTCAGAAGCAACGAAGGCCAGTAATAAAGGCGGCCATTCTCAACATCATTGCCCACCGCCCTTGTATCCGGCTCCGCAGAAGTGGCGGCCGACTTTTGTCGTCGTGACGGAGTAGATACATAAATACCCGGATTGGCATCCCCAGCTCACTAGCGTGGGGATATGTGGCTTTCGGTACATGCGGAGATGGTATGTACCTATGTACATAGGCAGCCGAAGAGGACGTTTCTTGACAGCAGCGGACCCCGTGTCTACGATGCAGTGAACTTGATCGGCCTTGACCCTGCCAGTGTGCGTGAGACTGAATCCCGGTACCTATGTACATATGTACCTACTTCGTAACTTCGAGGCTGGAGGCAGGGGAAGGGGTGATGTACACGTTTCTCAGCCGCGATCTGAACCAACAAGGCGGACATTTGGAAAGAAAGCCATGAATCACGATTGCATGGTTTCAGGCTTGTCGGGCTGCGGCGGGAGTAACGGCGCAAGGAAAAGCAAAAAAAAACCAGAAACGCCAAAAGAAACAAGAACGAAAGGACAAAAAAAGGAAAGTAAAAGGGTACATACTGTGAATCTACGAAAGGAGATGGCAAGGGCGACCGCAGCATCCCAGATTTGTACTCCTGGCACACAACGCCAATCCATCAACGTTGCATGGTGTTGCATGATCATTGATGCTGCAACTAACCCTGACCAACCCTACCTAGTACTCCGTAAAAGCCACACCCTTACCAGGATGGGGGAAAAGCAGGGGCTGGTCCGCAGCATTGGAACATGCATGCACTCGTGTGGTGTTTCATCTTTTTCGCGCGGAGCGAGCTGATGAAACCGACAGCGTCTTGTTCGGCGGTCGCTGCCTTGTCCCTTGTCCACCGCCACATCTCCCTGTGAATCCATGGACCATTCACATCCCACGCAATCCCACGCAATCCCTCGCATCTCGCCGCATACCTCCTAATTAACGGCAAAGCGGGAGGCTGATTGCGAATCGCGCAACCTGTGTGCTGCCAATAGAGTGCCGTGATTGGTTTGTCGTTCACCTTACGTACAATTAGAGGGGGGCCAAGAACGGTTGTAAGGTACCGTAACTTGGGGCCTCGTATCGTCTTTGGTCCAGAGCTTGGCTTTGCTCCATCAATTTTCCCTTCTCGAGCTCGGAGCTCTGCCCATTTGTCCAGCTGCTTGGGTCCTTGGGATGATTCGTCTGCTGCTCCAAGCTCGTCCAGTACGGTGTACCTATTGTCTGTCTGGAATGCAGCCAGGCACGAGACCTTGGCTAAGAAGGGGATGGTAAACGCACGAGGAGATGGGATTCGAAAAGGAGAGGGACTTGGACGAATGACTTTTATAGGTAGCTTGCCCGGCGTCTTCTGAAATTCGTACGGAGTCAATATGTACATACACAACTAACTGTATCAACTGTACAGAATACAACGGACTCTGTAGACTGTATGCACCTAGGTATGTATGTACCTAGGTACGGATACAATGTACGACTGTAGGTAGTCTGTAGATACCTGTATACCGGTAAGCCACATCTGTCTTGAAAGTTGCATGACCTTGCACAGTCGGATACGAATGCGCAGTACCTACGCAGTATAACAAGGTATGTATGCATGTATGTACATACATAGATGATATGTAGCACTTTAGCTTTGCAAATGCAAGCCCAAGCATGGGTGCCAAGAGAACATGGAATTTGTTGAGCCGTGAAAGCCGTGAAAGATATTGAGAAAAACGCTTTGGTTTATCGCACTGCTGATCACTCCAGACCCCGAACTGATTGAGTTGGATCTCAACACGGCTTTACAACTGTCTTCTTTTATTCTCAATTCTCGTTGGAGAGATAACGTCCGCGGCGCGGGAGAGAGTTTTGTGTATGTAGCTCACTCTACTCGTATAGCATGGCTGCACCACAAGCTCATTACTCAACGGACGCAAAGTGTTGCACACGTTCCCGTGTCCCTTTCAACTGGTCAGGCCACCATCAACATCTTGACATGCAAGAGCCCTTCGAAAAATACATGTCGGCTTGAATGCTGGGTATCTTTACAGTGAAATCAGGATCCCGCAGTACTCCCCTCCGCACTCACTGCGAAGCAGACCATCACCTGGCAACGCCAGATCTGCATAATCCTTCCAGAGTCCTCATCATGACGATTTGTAAACCCGACTGGGCTTTCTCACTCTGTTTCTCGGCCAGGAGACTATAATTTGGGGCATGACTTACAAGTACCGTGGACAGGCCAGATCTACTACTCTCAACCACTTATTTGGCACGACTCTCGATTTCGAAATGGCAAAGCTTACGGCATCAGGGTACAAGGCCGCCCGAACGTGACTCTAGATAGCCTCAAACTCATCGCTCCTTCTTCATGATACTACAGGGTGATGCTCAAACGGCGATGCTTTTCTGTGTTGACGAATAAGTGCCTACCCCGGACTCCAGAATATGGGGAAAGAAACGGGTATGGAGGTCAAACTTGAAGGGGACGACAGAGAACTGAGACAACAGTATTGGATAGTGGCAAAATGAGGAGGGGAAAATGATGCAGGATTATGGAAGCGTGCTAGTAAGAAATGAAGGTGGGCGCGAGATGATACTACAATGGTTAAGAATAGGACACAAAAAAGCTCGGTCCCATCGCGTTCGCAGCATAGCTTTAGATCTGGATGGCGGTTCGCGCCCAGTTTTTACTAATGGCTCACATCAGTGAGACCATAAAAAAAAAGACTACTGTGAAGGTGACTGACTGTCTTTCTTTGTGCATGAAGTCGGCTCAATGCAAAATAATGTACCCATCCTTCTAGATATGCCAAGTACGCCAAATGAAAAAAACAGTGCAGCATGCTCATTTGTCCATCATTCTCTTCACCTTATCTAGCAAGATGTTGCTCTCCCGACCCAACTTCTTCTTGCCATCTCTCCCCACAGTCTTGGCCATGGCTTTCTTGAACTTTTGTCTGTCCGCTATCTTCCTCTCCCTTTCTTCCCCTCTCCGCTGCATCTCCATTCGTCGCTGCTCTTCCTCCTTCCTCTTCTCCTCCGCCTTGGATAGTTGTTTGTCGTAGTAGCCCGGCCGCCTGGTGCGTCGTCTTGAGCCATCGCGCGTCGTCGTGGTAGTGGCGTCGCTGGAAGCCGTGGCACCGACCTGTGCCATGTCTTCGTCTTTGAGCATCAGCTCACGAGTGGGGTGCATCTTTTCTTGGGGCTCTTCTTGGGCTTTTTCCCGTTCTCTTCCAGTATCACCGCCTTGATCTTTGCCGCCATCATCTGCATCGTCGTCGACATTCTTATCTGTGGTGGATTGCTGCTTGGCCTGTTCGCGAGACTTGATCTTGGCATATTCTTTCTTCACCTTGGCCTTGTGAATCAAGTCCTTCTTGATTTTGGTAACTGATTCATTGTGAGACGATCAGCAAGCTTCTTCTTTTTCCGCGGCTGTTCCTTCCCGCGAAACGCATGCGGCGTGATAAAGTATGAAAACATATGTGCATAAAAACTAGAAGTATGTTTGCAAACCTTTCCGTCGCCATGGCCCATCTGGTAGATTATCTGGGCCGACCCTGAATCCTCTTTTGGCCTTTTTGGATGCTGCTTCAGACTCCGCAGAGTCAATTGGTCTCTTCGGAGCCATCTCCGGTCGCTCTCTCCTATTTTTCTTTTATTCGTGTGCTACACACGGCACGGGTCGTAGCAAGGATTTCACCCTGCGAGCGTCGCTCTCTTCCGGAGTCGTCAAGGCTACCAAAAGGCTGTCGCTTAAGTCGCGGAGTAGGATGGCTCGTCACGAAACAGTTGTGGAGCAGGCGGAATGCTCATGTGCATTTACCGACAATAAAAAGACTGATGTGGTGCAGCGCTGATGGGAGTGATGGGAGAGGGTCGCAGATATCGGGATGCGGAAGTTGGTCTCCCGCGCCGAAGGAGCATCACGAGGCGCCGAAAATTTCAAACGCGGTTGGCTGGACGTGGATGTCACTGTTGCTACAGCGGATCCACTACGGAAGGTGCCACACAGCCTCTTCAATCATCCGTGACACTGGATTGGCGATGACTACGTCGGGATCCACAATTGCCTGTGGCCGCCTACACCGTTCTCGGCCCGGCCATCAGTCACAGTCATCACCACCTCGACTCACGACTCACGAGTGGCCACAGAGAGCCACTTCGTCGTCTTGTTCATTACTTCGTCGATTTGAAGATAATTTGTGGCCAAACACTCGCTTTAAGCTGTTTGTATCTGGGTTTTACGACGTCTGGGCGCTTCCTGTTCCATGTTCTTTGTCCACTCGGTGCAAACTCACAACGTTCACGACTGTGCTGATCCCACTAATAAGAACCGTCGATCTGGTTGATCTTCCACGGTCTCGGCTTCGTTGGGCTTCTGATTTTTGTGTACTCGCTGTTGTCACTTCCCTTGAACTACATTCCGGACTTCTCACTTCCCTCCCCATCTACAACGACAAGATCCATCAACTCTGCTGGTCAGCAAGCGGCTTACGTCACTGCCTTTACGCCGCCTTCCGATGAGCAATTTCCCGGCCATCTTCTTCCCTGACGCCCTACCGGACTGCTTTGTCCTGACACGGGTCAGTGAACCACGGCTTAGTTCTGAGCTGTGGTTCTTCTTTCTTTCCTGAAACACCATGCCCATGTTGCAAGATGGCCTCGAAAACAAGAACCGTCACTCTGGTCGTCCAGATCGTCCAGGTCGTCCACAGCTTCCGGCACGAACGATGCGCATAGAAAAGCCCAAACAAGATTCTTCCATGCTAAGGCGACTCTCCGAAGTGAGCTTGCCGGCAGAACTATGCGATGGCCCGGTTTCCGATAGTCCAAGCTGTCCTCCAACGCCCAAACCCGAGGACGATGCGACGACTTCTTGTCGCGCAGAACTTATAGAGAGGTTGAAAAGAGGAGAGAGCCCAACATGGATACCAAGTAGCCGTGTGAGTACGATCCTTGGGTGTGAAGGCTTATTATTTTCAGTGCCCAAAGGCGGCCCCTCTTTGTAACGACCATATCTAACTTGTTGCTTTTCTACTGATAGCTTGAATCTCTATTACAAGTGGGTGATGGTTCCCCTGGCCTTCGCACTTTACCCGAGCCGCCGAAGCTACTGCATTCAGTCCAAGTAGCGTCTGATAAAGTCGACAAGAGAATTTCGGCCCCGGCGGGGGACCGGCTTCGAGAAGGGCTGGAAATCGAACGCCCGAGGTCGGCGTTACATAGTGGTGATTTCACAAATAGTAGGGAGGAAGAGGAGCGACGAGCGGTCCGTACCAGTGAGCGACTCGATAGCCGGCTGGGAATTGAACTTCCCTGGGTCGGGACATCGCCACCTCGAGACTTGGCCCAATTTCGGTTTGAGAGGAAGAATTCGCCCCCTGGAGAAACTGGAAGCTTCCAATCGATCCCAGTCTCTCCGATATCCTCGTCATACTCATCAAGCTTTGCGTACTTTCCACCTACAAGCCCACTGGTTCAATCAGAGAGCAATGATGAAGTCGCGTTTGGGATGGGCGCTTCCGGCGTTGGAGACTTGTCATCGAGGGAATTTGACCGGAGACTACAAGCACTCGACCCCTTCGCTTCCATGCCTTATGCTCAGCCGTCATCTCGAGCAGCTGCTGGCAGCCCTCAGTTTACTTTGGCCCGTCACTATCGCGAACCCTATCAGGCTCATCAACCGAGGAGATCGTTGACATCAACCTCAAGCTTTTCTCTTTCGAGGACACATACCCACCAGTCGCCGTCATTGTTTCGCACAAGACGACCGTCACTTGGATCCGATTCGTCTTCAATGCAGCATGCATCCATGGTTGGCTCCTATGAGGAGAGCATTCTACGAGGTCGCATGTCGACAAATCCTTCCAAGCCATTTGACTTCCTAGCACAAATAGGCGTTCTAGGTAGAGGCAGCTGCAAGTCAAGTATGCGCTGCCCGGCGCATGTCACACTCTCGTTTCCTGCCGTCTATTACAGCTACAGTAGTACCTCGCATAGTAGATCATCTTCCAACGACGGACCGAGCCCATATGTCGGGCAAATCGACTTGGAAAACGGACTGCCCAACCTGGAAGAGGAGTCGAGGTCAAAACGCAAAGCACATGGCCGGTACATGGATCTTAAATCCAAGGAAAACCACGACGAGGCTCTAAAGCCCGATTCGGACCTGGATGATCGGCCGAGACCACCATCTCGGGCCAAACGGCGGATGGACTCTCCTCGTGCACCCCCCGGAGGCAGCTACCGCATCCCAGAAACCGGGCAGATCCAAATCATCATCAAGAATCAGAACAAGACGGCCGTCAAGCTGTTTCTCCTGCCGTACGACCTTACAGGCATGCCGCCGGGCACCAAGACTTTCGTACGCCAAAAAAGCTACTCGGCAGGGCCCATCGTCGACAACTTGCCAAAGTCTCGCGAGAATGATGCACAAAGCCGGCCCATGCTCCGCTATCTAGTCCACCTGCACATATGCTGTCCCTCAAAGGGCCGGTTCTATCTATATAAATCCATTCGCGTCGTCTTTGCCAACCGCGTGCCCGACGGCAAAGAAAAGCTCCGCAATGAGACGACGTGGCCGGAGCCACGCTTCACCCCGTACAAGCCAATCCGTCTCATGGTCCCTCCTCCGGCATCTTCCGGCCCGGGCGCCATGCTCGCTCTCGACAATGCCTTCCGACGGCGCAGTCTCGGCGTATCCTTTGGTGCAGCATCCCCTCGCGCCTTGGACATGGCCGATGGGCTTGATCCTACAATGATCGTCAGCGGTGCCGGCAACACACTCCCCGTTGAACCCATCCCGTTCAGGATGCTGAGTCAGGGTCTGCCTCGCGATAGCGAGGGCAGTGAATCTGTTGACGTTGGGTCTTCAGACTCACTACAGGACACCACCACTAGTCGATCATCCAGCAGAAACTCTACAAGCATGGACGTCAGCAGCGGCATGCTGCCGCCGTCGACCTATGAGAAACTCAACAGAGGGGACTTGGGGTACGGCGGGAGCGCGTTTGCTACCCACTTCACCGCAGCGTCTAATGGCCTCAGCGTCACAGAAGGGCTGTTATCCCAACGTCTGCGGTCTCTTGATGTGAGTGAACCACCACCGCCACCGCCGCCGGGATCAGCCGAGGATCTCGCCTGAAGACCTGACCGAGGTGAGCATATATGTCGTTCTGTCGTACTGTCTCACGGTTCACTTTACTCTTCTGAATGAAGAAATCGCCACTCAATACTTGCTGCTATTTATAGAAGAGGAATGTAACAGGACATCACAATCTATGGAAAGAGAATCTAGTTGAGCGTAGAACTAGAATTGTACATAACTTGAAACGATTTATTAGATTTCTATCTGGGTGCTCACTGTTGATTGGAGTTTACTTCGTGAGTTACGTCTCCTGCTGGCAAGCGCGGATACTTTTCCCGGTGTGGACTCCTATTTACATATCCCAATTCGGAGTAAATGTTCAAGGTAGGATGCATGAGCCCCTATGTAGTAGACAGCAACGCAATTGGCATCAAACCTCTTGTACTAGACTTGGTACCACGTCTCTAGATTCCTATCCCCTCTTGAGCCATGACTGCGTCTCATGGTTCACAGTTGGTTTGCAATATGGACACAGTTTCTTTGTGTCGTGACTATTACAGGGCATGCTGCGCCAATGCAGACACCGCGTAGGGATATAGTCACATAATCTTGGTGGTGAGGTTTGTGGTCCGTGGATGTAGATAAAGCAAAGAGTTGGGAAATAGATGAACGGTGGGGTCTATCATGACTACCTACATACCTAGGTAAGGTACCTGGTACACTCATCAGGGACCGGAGCACTGATCGCAGTACCGTTGATATAATCCCTGCACGCGTATAGAATCCATGCTTTGCAACAAGTATTCCTCCCACCACGGGCACTACACACGACACACGTTTGCCTCCATGAAAAAAAGACGGGTATATCCAAGGAAAGGCATCACGCCCCATACTTAGGTAGATAAGAGCATATTTGATTCACACAATGAATACGCCCTTGATAGATATAGAATACATATACAATACACTCTTCGTAGAGAGTTAAATTACATTTATGACACATGCAACAATGAAACAAGAACCTCAAACGAAATGCCGCCGACTCTATTCTCTCTTGTCTTTTCCGCGCTGCCTCTTCCACAACAGGACATCCAGTATCATCGTCTCCCTTTGACTGATGGGCCTCGTTTTAATAGTCTTCTTTGGCCTCTGGCCCTGCCGTTTTTCTTTGTCTCGTGCCTCGTCTACATCTTGGTCCTCGTTTTTCTCCATGATGACGTGGAAGGGACTGTGGGTTATGTTGTGCCCCTCCACCTGCATCGCCAGCTGCACGTCCAGGGCGTTTCGCATAGCCTGCAGCTCGTCATAGGACAGGGGCGCGAGCAGGCCATCCATGGCCTTTGCCAAGCTCTTGTATCGGGGGAAGACCCACGTTGCGGCGAGGTTTTCGTAGTCGGTTGTGATGAAGGCACGATGGAGCTTGGGGTGGCGCCGTTCAATGGTCTGGAGCTGCGAGGCTATGCTATCGGATAGGGCGGCGCGCTTGCGAAACTCGAGCCATTCTTTTTGGAGGCCCAAGATGGTGGTAGCGTAGGGGGCTAGGGCGCGATTGTCTTTTACAAGGCCATATTTGTTCATAAGCCGGCTGCTTTCATTCTTTCGGGACCAGCCGGGCCAGTTGTCCATGAGGTGGTGCTCGCACAACTCCATGGCGCGTTCCCAATGGCCCAGTCCGGGGAGGAGGCGGATCGCGCGGTTCCAGTTGACGCCCGTGAGTTTGAAGCCGCTGTCGAGGACTTGTTCGATCGTCCGAAGTAGACCGACCCCGTCACGGTCTTCATCAAAGGCTTGCATGACTACGTCAAGCGGCCGTGCGAGATCGTACTGATACGCAGAAGAGATGCCGACTCCTGAGGCATGGGTGCCCCTGATCATGGCTCCCTCGAACGTCTGCACCCACAATTCGTAGACTCCGCCGGCATTATTGTCTTGTAAATATCCAGTCATCAACGCAGACACAATTTCGGGCGGCAAGGAACTGTTTTCGCTGTGTTCTGGAAAGGCCTCCACGTACGCCGACATGATTGTTTCAACGTCCGTGTACCTCCGTTGTTGGAGGAGCAACTTTAGCGCTCGTCCAACATCGGCGGTTCGTTTCTTTACTTCCAACAATGCACTTGGCGCTTTCCACTGAGAGGCGTCCGCAGCCTTTGAGTCGGCAGCGTCTGCCTTGTTCTTTGCTGATGCCAGCATGGCAAGCATGTGATCTCGAAGTTGATCTGAGAGCCTTTTGGTCCTTGCTGCCAGTGGCTGCCGGCGAAAGGCCATCAGCGCAACGGACACATAAGCTTTGAGGGGCACTTCCACACCCGCAGATCGCATCCTAGACATCATCTTTGTGATCAGGCCTATCCGTCCTAGACGCACCGCACCAGTCATAACCACAGCAAAGTGCTCCGCCCCAACGGGAAAGGCACCGTTGCAACGCGCGGTCTCGAGCAGCTCGAATGCCAGCTCTACCTGACCAACATGAACCATGGCCCCCAGAAGAAACTCGGCCGTTTGGTGATCCCAGTCGACACCGTGGTCCATCATGGATTTGAGTAGGTCGTAGCACTTGTGCAGATCACCCTTCTGGCCGTTGAAGTAGAGAAGCTGATTCCACACAACAGGACTGGTCGCACTTCGTTTTGAGAATTCGACGCAGATCTTTTCGGCGTCTTCTAGGCGATCATTGTGACAGTACGCTGTAACCAAAGAAAGTGCCATTTCCCTCGAAATTGCAATTCTGTCGTTTTGCGATTGGTCAAAAAAGTCGATAACAGTGGCCAAATCCCCTCGTCTGGCTGCCAAGGCCATTACCTGTGCGTAGGTAAAGGCATCTGGTTTGTGTTTCTGCTTCAAGTCGTTGAAGCACTGAAGCGCACGGGTATAATCGCCGACCTTTGTGTAGCTTTTGAGCAGGGTATTCCAACTATCGATGTCGGGTATGACTTTATACGTCTCAGTCATGGTTTTGAACTCTTTCTCGGCGCCTGCGACGTCGCCCGCTCGCGCAAAAGCATTCAATGTGCTTCGGAAACCGAGCGGCTGCGTCACGACATCCGGAAATTTGGTCGAGTATCGGGCCCAAAGAGCCTGAACGGCGCTTGTATCACCACACGCTGAGTAGAACTTTAAGTATTTTTCGTAGCCCCATTGATCCAGGTCTCCCCAGCTCTGATGCCAGTCGCGGTAGACTTCAGCTAAGCCTTCGGGATCTGAAGGGTAGTGAAAGTCGAACATGTCGCGCAGAATGTCGACAGGCGTCTGAGCGCCATCGATTTTGCGGTAATCCGTGTAGATTTCCGGCAGAAGAATAAGTCCAGATCTCGGCTCAAGCCCTTCCTTCCAACGCTCCAGCATTAGACCTAAATACTCTTGGTATAGCTCTGGGATCTGCCATATGAGAAGGACAGATTTTGCCATCTTTGGCGTGCACGGTTGTCGCAGTGCTCGTTGAGCAAGCCAGCGGCGAAGAGCTTCAAGACCACGTCTCGAATCTGCGTACAAATTCATGGATTTTACAGCCTCTGCCGCTTTTGCCTCCAAGTATTGCTCAAAGGCAAAATACAAGCCTGCGACATCCGCATTTGTCGTGATCAGTGGCGAAGAGTTCGTGTCATCGTGCTTCGGAACGATGAACGATTTCTTTCGAATTGTAGAGAACCTCTCCAACCAGATCTTCAAGAATATCGGCCAGTCTTTCTTAATTGCCGCAGTCTCCAACAGAAGTTGAAACCCCCGTTCTGAATGCCACGAGGGAAGTCCCATTCTGTAAAGTTCCAGAGCGGCCGTCAAATCTCCGGCTCGCAAATGCAAAGAAAAGGCAGCAACCTGTAATCTATCATCCCATGACTGAGTCGGAATTTGGTGGAGGATAGCTAGAGCTCGATTAACGTCGATCATGCTTTCGGATGTTGAAAGATACGCAACGACCGCGGAGCCGGCGTGCTGCTTCTGCTCCGGGTTCAACTTGGAGTATTCATGACACACATCGAAATAGAGCGCAGATTTTGGTCTCGCGAGCATAGCCTTCAATGTGCGCAAGTCTTCTTTCCACTCCCGTGGGTGATGCTTATATGCCGCGGAGTCGGACTCGCCAAGGTCATAGAGAGCTGATTCGATAATCGACCGTGAAACACCACCATTTCCAATCGCTCTCGCGTCACTAGCCGAATCATGCTGTCTGTCTTGATCATCCCTGCGATCTCCCTCTTCGCCATCACGAGATGATGCCTCGACAGGTAATCCTCCATCCACAGCAGCCGAGCCTGAAGCGAAATTTCTGGGCCGAGCAGCATCAACCGACGTACTGCAGTCCTGAGGTCGTGGAAACGCCGGATAGAGCCGACGCAATACAGGATATGTCCCCCTCGGATACAAAAAGTCCAACATGAAGGCAGAACTCATGAGGCCAGTCTGCGGTGGAGAGTTCGCTTCGTTCGGGGTGTCGACCTCCCTCTTTTTGCCTCTTCTCCAAGATGGCCAGGATGTAGAAAGCTCGATTGCCGAGGCGCCATGCTGCCAGAAGCCCGAGCGGAGATTTTTACATCGTTTCGGTAATCCGCCTGATTTGGAGAGTACACGCTGGAAACTGCAGGACTCCAGGCTGGCGGCGGTTCTTTCCAGCATCAGAGGTGATAAGGCAGCAGCCGAGAGCACGTCCAAGCTGATTCGAGTCGGATTGGCATGCCCGCGGCTCACACAGGTTCGATGCCGTAGCTGATTAAGATGGTCGCGCGTCGTTTATCATTACGAGGACGATGATGAAGTGGTCCGAGACGGAGTGAATCGATCTGCGCAAGAAGTCGAAAAGGTATTAATCGTTGAAACAAGATCAAGTCTATCTCTGTTTCTATGTTGTCGACTCTTTCATGCGCCCGGGAGCGGCGGCTACAAGGTCGATTGGGCGAGCAATAATCGACAACCATCAAACGGCTTTTCACGTGAGGCGAAAAAAAGTTGATGAATAGCCTATGTACTACCTGCTACTAAGCTAGCAGCTCCTTGTGGCTGTACGCCTCATGCATTTGCCATTGCCATTGGTAGGAGTCTAGGACTGTGACCGCCCCCAGCCCCACTCTGTCGCGTTTTCCTCTCACAACACCATTCTCGAGAAACGAGTTCTTTGACGGGAAAATCCCACGATTTTCGAAATCCTTCGTGATGTTGTGCGCCGTCGGAATTATTATCGAGATATGTATTCTTCCACCGCACTCCATTCACCTCACGCAACCGCTAGATGTTGATGTTATCTAGCCGTTTGAAAATAGCCCACCAACGTGTCCTTCGACAACACATCCGCGATGGTAACCTGCGATTTCATTGCTCGCCTTCATGAAATCATCTCTTCTGGCTCTACGGCGCACAATATCATGAACGGTTTCGAAAATAGTGGGAACTTTCCCGTCAACGTTTCTGGGGTGATTCACGCACTAAAGGAGAAGAAGAATCAGTCCTTGCAAGGTCAGCGCCCGCGGTCCAGTCTCTCTTCCGAAAAGACAGATATCTCGAAGATACAATTAAGACTCCTCGTTACATCCGTCATAACTGTTTCGATAGCTTCGAGCGTTGCGAGAAATGCCGACGATACCATCAAGTGATAGCGTGGAAATCGCACTCGACAACACAGGGGATACGTCAATCGGTGAGGACCATGACAATGCTACCTTCGCTACTTTCCATGAGCCCCTCGACTCAGGCGATTTCGATGAGCAGGACGCGAACGATGAAGCTATCTGTGAACTTGATCTTACACACAAGCTCACAGTGAAGAGGAGGCTGACCTGCCTCCTCTCCCTCCTGCGTCACCGCCTCTGGGCCGTAAAGAATACCCCTCAACGTGTCATAGACTCATGGATATGATGCATGATCATAGGCAGAAGCGACGGCGCACTACGTAGTTGATTATAATGTCACGTTCGCGCCATTACAGCGGCCGAAATATCACACCCTTCAGGTCTCAAAGAATAAAATTACGCATAAGCGACGAGGTCTTGATCGATTAGTACGTGATGGGGCAATAATTGGATACGTGTTGATGCGAATATGCTAGAAAACGTTGCTCGATGGCGCGAACATGACATTATAATCAACTATGTAGTGCGCCGTCGCTTCTGCCTATGACCAAAATGTGAGGGGGATCGCGCCGGAGTTGGGTGTTCTTTTTAGGTTACACCCACCAGTTAGGTATTTGGGTGGAATGCGACGTTCATTCTTGAGCTGGTTTATTAATTCTAGGCGCGTCGTCGCGTCTACCTACATAGCACGGAAGAACGGGATCGTTACAGGAGATTTGATCGTCTACTCTGTATATTCCCGAACTTAGAAGGCCCAAGATCTACTTTCGACGGTACTACTGTTGTTTGCACCTCGAGCCTTCACATCCCATGAGTCTTCATTCTTTTTCTTCCGCGGTACAGACCGGGTGGTTCGTTTCTCTTTGCCGAAAGTGTGGCGTGAGCTTGAACTTGTGGGGGTTGCACAGCGAGTTGCCTGTTACAGTACCTAACTGGCAAGCGGGAATCGGGATACGTAGACCATAGCTCTACTCAATGATGTAGGTGACACTTCATAGCCATTTCATTCGCCCCTACTCAATACACTATGCCGGTAGGTTGCATCCAGAAACGTTGACTATCTTGTCAAGTTGTCATTGCGGTTGCTGTCACCCACCAGTGTACCTATGACACGCCGTAACGACGACATTTGCAGGCTCGATGCTACGCTGGTTCTCGGTGGAGTGGCTCAAAGAGTAATCGTACAGCTCGGCAGACCGTTCGACAAAGACTCGATGAAGTAATTCCGGGGTGATGAAGAAGAACAGTCAAGGCTGCGGTAAGCTCCATAGAACTCCTTGTCAACGGGAAGTGCAAATGCGGCCGTTCCCTGTGATGCCTTGGACCCGACGCCGTGCAATTGGGGTAGCTGAGTTACATAGCAGTAGAGGCCAAGTTCCAATCTCTGAGCTCGATGGCAATGTGCCTCGTTTCTCGGACTGCGCAAGACACGCACATCATAACCCCTCCTTCGGGACGTTCCGGGACTATTCCATTGTGCACACTGTGACACTATGGATTGTTCACTTTAGCCACTTGTAAGTTGTTGGCGAGTTACATTCGGCACGAGACCAACATGGATCATTTGAGTCACAGCGGCAGGAAATGGGAAACTTGATGGGAGTGTTTCAACTTTCAGGCCTGTTATCCTATGTATGTATGTATGTATGTATGTATGTAGGTATTTAGAGCTTAGGGAAATTCAATTTCGAGACGCGACTCGCGCAACTCACTAGCGCCGGCATTTCCACCCCCAAGAATACCTACAAGGCAACCATAGAGGTGCGTGTGAGATGGGGGAAATAAAGCATCTGATGTGAATGCAACTCCAATACATGGCCAACCTTGCACGAGTGACGATAGAATCAGATGGAGAGAAAAGAGATATTTTTTTCGATGGAAATTTTGGTGAAAGAAAAAGTTGAGAAAAAGAGTACGCCTGCCTTATCATGTACAATCATTGCCTTGCTTGCTGCTAAAATCCACATGAAGTATTCCGAAGTAGCCATTCGGAGTCGACTTCCGCATATTCTTTCCTCCTTTGACGTGTTTGCAAAAAGAAACAAGACGAATGGCTTCCTAGTATCGAATACACTCGTCACAGCATATCATACAACTTTAGCACACTCGTTGTGGTCCGGGGGAGGTGTTTCCGTAGATGTGGCGGGGTATCATGATCGATCATCGGACAGATGCTGTGGAATCCTGCACCTGCTCAGGAAAGACCTCAATTCTCAGTAGTGAGAGAACATCAGGGTAATGCACTGGCTCGTGTTCCCGTCGAGGCTTGTGGCTTCGGCTTCTTGCCCGTTGACGACGTCGAACAGCTCGACCGGTAGGCGAGGCAGTGCGAGACGGGCAGTGCTCCCGACGAGCCCGACGTAGTTGGCAGTACAGTACTAGCTGGCTGGTGGATGGCCTCAGCGATGTAGGAGAGGCATTGCGAGAATGCAGCTGGATGGGCGACGTAGCCCGTCGCGGCGATCTTCCCCGAAATGTGCTCGACTCGTCAGGTCGAAGGGACTTTGGTCTTGTGGTTCTAGAGAGGCTCCGAGATCTCTTGCGCCCCCTAGAAACGTCGTCCATGATGACAGAGACTGTGATGTCTCGAAGAGTGTCGGCAATCTCAGTAGAGGGCGACATTTTATGCGTCGACGACAGAAGACTGGGTGCCAGGTGGTTGCAGAAGAAGGGGAACTGCCTTGCCTGTCTGGGGTGTCCAAGTACAGCAGATATACGGACTCCGGAGTATGCCCATGTATACGGAGTAGTAAGTACCTAATGGCTGCTAAGGTGGTGGGTGCTAGGTGGACGCTAAGGTGATCTTGTGATCTGGTGCCGGGGCCTAGTTAGCCATAGGCACAGAGTATTGATGTTAAATGGTCAAGAAGAAGGGTGAGGCTTGAAGAGCGGATCAGAGAGTAGATGGGAATGAGATGATGGACGAGGCGATGGAATTATATGTATGTAGCCTGTAGGTACTAGGTAGGTACCTAGGTATACCAAGAAGCGAAACACGGGTCAACGCAGGGAGAAGCCGAGAGGAGCGGGCATTGATATGTAGGCAGTCGGTAACTCCCAGAGAGTCAGAGCTGTCGCAGTGGGCCTCGAGCGCCCCGTGCATGGACTTCTCGCGTGCGCAAAACTCCAAATTTGTCCAAAGCAACACGCACCGTCGTCCGTGGCTGCAACTTGCAAGCCACTGCATTGCATCAGCCCACTTCGGCTTGCCGCCTCTGGAATTCACCTACCTTATGTACGGAGTAACGTCATGAGATGAATTTATGCTGAAGATTCTAGATTGGTCCGTACTCCGTAGTGTCACATGCCGCTGGAAACAACGTGTAAAGACTGGATGCGATGATACGGGTTGTGTTACGACGCGACATGTTGCCCGTGCCACATTCCTCACGAACCATGATTATGCCCCTCCCGCACCCTCCCGCACTCAACGCCATGATACATGGGCCGAGCCGTAGGCAAGTGAGAGAAGCTACATAAAAGCAAAAACAACCAACTTCCAACTTCATAAATTACTACGACACGTCACACAGGCTTGGACGAGGCAAGGCCCCTCAATTCTTCCCATTCCCACTCCGTCATGCCGAAATCCAGCTCATCGTACCAAGCCCTGTCGAAGTAAATAGTTTCTTTCTTCCTGCCTTGAAGCCTGAAGCCCATGCTCTGATATAGATGAATGCCCCTTGGATTGTAGCTCGCGGCGGCCAAGGACACCGTATGAAGGCCAGCGTGCCTGAACGCCCAGTCCACCATCCAGTTGATGGCCTCCCGGCCGTAGCCTTTGCCCTGATACTGCTTACCAAACGTGATGCCCATCTGCGCCGTGCGATGTTGTGCTGTCTGGGCATTTGTACTACCACCCCTCAGACACATGGTCCCCACGATGGTGTTCTTTTGGATGGCTCGCTTGGTCTTGCCGTCGTCGTCCTGATTCGTCGGCATCCCGTCAACTCCGACTGGCACATTTCCTCCATCAACGCCCTCTCGCAGACAGATGGCTACTGCTAGGAGAGCATTACTCCACGCCTTCAGGTGCGCTTTGATGTCCTCCTCTCCTCGCGGTCCCAGAACTTGACTGGAAGCCAGGGCCAACACAACGGGGTCCTGCTCAACCTGTGGGAGGAACGCCTTGATAGCCTCGTTGTTTTCATCCATCTTGATGAATTCCAGACGCTCGGTGCGCCAGGCATTGACGACGTGGACGGTGGAGTAGTTCACCTCGCAAGGTGTTGTCGAATCGATTAGCACAGACATGATGCACTCGCGTACAAAACGAAATTTCGACGACTTAGGTCACTCGTGGCCTTGGAAGAATGCTAGCCAGCAACGTAATCTTGGGCATCTGGTCAGCCATTCTGCACAATCAGAAATGATGGAGGTGGTGGGCGGGTAAGACGCACAGCAGTAGAGAGTCGAGACCAGGAAAGAAGATCTGTAAAGCAGACGACAAGAGCAACAATTCACACAGGATCAGAGGATCAGCTCCCGAAGAAAAGACACGAACCGGACGAGTTGTATATTTATGCTGAAGCGAAGAAAAAGAAGAGAGGAAACTATGTTACATTCGGTTCGATACCTCAGAAGGAAAAGGCAGCGAATAGCAAGTGCCGTTGCCTCGTGTAAGCTGCAGGCGCCAGTACGGGTCAGAAGAAGGAAGAGGACCAACAGTAATGGTATGGTATCTACTCCGTAGGCAGGCGAACACCTTCTTCTTGGGACGGTGGATTTGGTTCCTACTCTTCTGCATTATAATGGCAGAACGTCATATTCGGTCAACATTGGATCCGGCAGTAAACAGATAAAATATTGCTATAAACAATCGATGAGAGGTTGAGTCACCCGGTTAGTCTGGGATCGGCACCGTATGGCGTCGCCGACTTCGCCGGTTGACTCATCCCGAGCGACGGCAAGTCTCTACGGAGTAATCGAGGCGGACCTGAAGAAAGCCCTCGATAGAAACAGGCTGGTCTGCCTTCAGTTATGTAATTGGATGCTTGATTCAGACGCCTGGTCTGATCGCGGTTCCAATCGCTCATGCAATGAGAAGTTGAAACAACTTGAAGTTGTTGCGTAAATTAGTCCCGCACGTCGGAGGGTGCCGATTCGGCCCACTAATCAAGCGGATACCCTGGTCCAGGCCAAGCCAAATCATCAAACGTCACAAGCTTGCCGCGAGTCCGCGACGCATCACGACTAGCCTCCACCAGGTCACTCCTATTCCCTCATCTCCTCGCCAATCCTCCGCGGCACTCTCTGGTGCTTGTGCTATCCACGCCCTCCGATCAACTCAACGCCGTCGCCGCTAATTAAATTATTTACTCTCAAAGCGTCCTATCAGTAATTCTCGAAAGTCGACGTGTCTTTTCCATCCCGTCGCGGCTGCGATGGCCCAGAACCTAAAATCCTAAACATCACCACCGCGGACCTCCTATCACGAATCATGCCTCGCGACCGCCCCCCTACCACCGGCTACGAACGCCTGACCCAAGCCGACCTTAGCGACTCCGACGATGATCTTACCCAAAACTCAGCTCCGTTACAGTCCACCTCTGCGGCCCGCTTCGCACCCATTACCCAACAGCCGAAACAATGCTCAGGTCTCGTCAGTCCCAAGGCCCTCGGGCAGCGGCCCAAGCTTCACAAACGTAGAGGCAGCTCCGGAGGTGTCGATATCAAAGCCATAAACGCTCGATTAGAACGATGGGCCGACGAAATAACCTCCAAGTTCAAACGCACGAGGGGAAAAGATATGTTGGGTGAAGAGGAACGTCTCGAGATTCATCACTCAGTCTTCCAGCCTCCCGAGGGCGTGAGGCCTGTCACGGCCGAGCTTCTGGCTGAAGACCAGCCGGGCTCCATGACACGTGCTCAGTTCGAAACCATTGTCGACAGCGTTAGACTAGCGATTCGACAGGAAGTCCATCCGAGCATGATTTCACAGGGTAGCTCGGGGAGCTATTTTGCAAGGGATCCGGACGGCAAGATTGTTGGCGTCTTCAAACCGAAAGATGAGGAGCCCTATGCGGCGGGTAATCCCAAGTGGAACAAATGGATACACAGGAATCTCTTTCCTTGCTGTTTTGGCCGAGCATGGTAAGTTCTTGACTGCCCTCTTCTTCCATGAGCTACGTCATGATGAAATATCAAGCAAAACTTGACCGGGTGCTTATTCTCTTGTTCCTCTTCTTTTTTAGTCTTATTCCGAATTTGTCTTACGTCAGTGAAGCTGCAGCCTACGTACTTGACCATCAGCTTCGCACCAACTTGGTTCCTTATACCGATGTCGTCTGGTTATCATCAAAGTCATTTCATTACCCTTTCTGGGACCGACGCAGTTTCTATAGAAAGAAGAAACAACTACCCGCCAAGCCTGGCAGTTTCCAAGTCTTTTTGAAAGGCTTTAAAGATGCAAATGTCTTTTTGCGCGAACATCCGTGGCCGGATCAGTATTGGGCCGGCTTCCGAACCAAGGAGACGACGCATCGAAACCGCAAAAGGCGTTGGAATGAAAGCTGTCGTCCTAGCACTTCAGGATCTCCAGAAGACGGCGACTCAAGCGGCGACGAAGCGGCGGATGCTACGCAAGATGCTGGGGGGCCTCCACAGTTTGTGTGGACCGAGTCAATCAAGCAGTCTTTTAGGGAAGAGCTCGAAAAGCTAGTCATTCTAGATTACATCATGAGGAATACCGATCGCGGTCTGGACAATTGGATGATCAAGGTCGATTGGGAAGCGGGAAAAGTTTCCGTGGTTTCTGATGCCGTCCATCTGGACATGAGGACATCCGACCACAATGACGATGACGAAAGCAGCCGGCCGAGACCAGTGCAACAAGAGCAAATGCCTCGGTCGAAAACGAGTGCATCATACCCTTACAGGAGTCAACGGCCCATGAAGGCATCCTCCGGCAAGAAGATTCCAGCGCAAGAACCCGCCATCTCGATTGGAGCTATAGACAATTCATTATCGTGGCCATGGAAGCATCCCGATGCTTGGCGAAGGTACGTCTTCGATCATACGCCTCCATACCCGTACATGCTCAACGATTCACTATGAATTAGAACGCTAACAGGAACTGTTTCTGACAGCTTCCCCTTTGGTTGGCTCTTCCTCCCAGTCGATCTAATCGGCAGACCGTTCTCCCAGAAGACGAGAGACCACTTCCTACCTCTGCTGACATCCACCGCCTGGTGGGCGCAAACACAGATGGCGCTGAAGAGAGTCTTCCAAGTCGACGAAGATTTTCAAGAACGCATGTTTGCCAAGCAAATCGCCGTCATGAAGGGCCAAGCCTGGAATGTGGTCGAGGCATTGAAATCACCAGACCACGGGCCCCTTGAACTCACAAGAAGAGCCAAAGTCTGTGTCTGGGACGATCTGGTTGACGTGCCTGTTGCGGTACCCATGCGCGCGACATCCTCAGAGATGCGTCGAAATTCGATTCTCGGAGATACCATGGATGAAGCAGACATTGCCGGTTCTGCCACGGCCGCCCAGGACACTACCACCACCAACACCAACACCAACAACACCGCCACTACCGCCACCATCTCCACGGACCTTCTCGGCCTTCAGACTGCGCCCCCCGTGGAAATGCCCCGATCATCGCGCTTTGACGAAGTCTCCAGCTCTAGTCTTGACGAAGATGTCACGACGCGCTCCCGCTCTTCCCAGGAGCGAGGACAGTTGACCAATGGCGGCAACGGTGCCGCACCGCCACGCACACAACTTAATGTGTATGAGCCACCTCGCCATGGAGCGCGCCACCAGCGGCGATACTCGGTCCCTTCTCCTACAGCAGCAGCGCGGCAGAATAACGGCGGTATTGCGCAGCAGTTGTATGGGGACTCGCAGGATGTGTACGATGGGGATGATCTTGAGGGGGATTTGGGCTATGCAGCAGCGGAGTGTCAGATGGGGAATCGACGGAAAGTTATTGTCGAGCGGCTGGAGGCGGTTAAGAGCAGGAATCCTGTTTTTACTTGGTGTTAGGTGGGAATTGTGTCGGTTGTCTTTCGCGAGGCTTGTAGGCTGAGAAGGGCGGAGCAGGTTACTGGGCTGGCCGTTGGGTGATGTAACAAATTCTCATGATGGCTAAGGGGGTTCAGTTCATTGGTGATTCGTGGCTCACTGCTACTTGACTTGCTTGCAGTGTAGGATGAGCCGAACCTCTTGACCTGGACTGGCTCTGTTCTTGTTTCGGAGTTTCGCCTTACTTTTCTAGGGTATTCAGTGATTATCATTCACTTTCGTTTCAAGTTTCACGTAGCGCATCTCGTCGGTGGGCGTACTGTTCGAGGTCCCCGACAACCCGGGACTCCCAAAATCTTTTTCTAGCCAGCTTCGGTTAGGGTTAGTGGTTAGTGTTCGGGTTAGTGGTTAGGATTAGGTGTTAAGGTTAGGATTAGGTGGATATTATGGATTTTGGGAGTCCCGGGTTGTATGACACCTCGTACTGTTCACCTCTCGAGTCCAGACACCCTTAGGAGAGGTACATAACGTGTCTCCCTCCCCACTCTGCAGCGTACCTTTTCCGCGACTATTTATTGCTTTCGATTTTCGACACAGCGCCTCTTCCTCGGAACATGATGCAGTACCTCTCAAAGAGCGTTCGTTGGTACATAGGACTACATAGTGATGGATGCGCGTCAATCCCACCCGCTACTTGGTATCTGTCGCGCCGCGATTTCGTAATACGAGTCCCGTGACTTAATCCAACGAAGGAAACATAGCTGGAAAGTCTGCGTGCGAAAATGGTTGGAAAGACTAACGGCATGTCATTGTCGGGTTTGACCCTAGGGAAATAGGAAGGAACTTGTTGGATATGCACAGTTCTGAGGCGTAAATTAGGAAAGGGAAAAAAACCTCTGCTATAGGTGCGTGTATGTATACCTCCTCATGAGCAGTGGCTAGGTAGTAGGGCCCCGGCCAAGACGTCCAAGTCAACATCAGTGAACATGGTGTGAGAATGGAAGACAGCGTAGAAGATAGCACTTGTATTCCGTCAGTTTCGGTTCATGGACGGAAGTATGATCCAATATTAATCAAAAGACACTGCCATGATATAATTGAGTATGTATGTAGACTCGTAGAGCCGATAGTTATTTAAAGTTTAGGTGTCACAAGGGACAAATAAGTTTATTAACTATCTACGAGCTATCTGGTTAGTTACTTACACGTAGGAGCCCAGAGTAAGAAAAGAAAAAGTTACAGGCCACGAAATCCATCGACCATCTCTCCAACCAAAAGCCCGCCCGATGATATGCCCTGATCTCATTGTACAAATGCTAACCCCCAAAGATATCCCGTGAAATTCCGCCAGAAAGAATCCTCCAGATAACAGATAGAGGCTCCTACAGAAGTACATGACCAGATTCACAATCCCGTTGCACACTATTTTTTGTGGCATCCTCGCATTTCTTAGCTTGCTTGCTGATCTCCCCCAGATCGACTCGGTTATTTTTTTTTTGGCTGGCTTGTATTTTGTTTCTGCATTTTATGCATTTTTTGTTGAGTTTTTTTTTTTTTTTTGTGCATTTGAGTCGATCCTCTTCAAGGGGTGATCAGTTACCAATATTTCTTCTCCAGAGACCACTCCATCACTAAAAGCCGTCCCGGCTCATCCAAGAGCGCCCCTGCTCCTTCTTCAAGTTTCGCGGTGTCCTGCCCGAGTCTTGATGTGAGGTAGCATCATGCATGAGTGATGATGCTGCGGAGGGTGGATGAAGTATCCGCGTCCTCACCAAAGTCATAAGGTGCCGATGCCGGTCAGGGATGGAGTCCCGGACCAAGGCTGCCTCGGGTCTTTTGTCGACACGACTCGCGCTGCCCGTGACGATCAAGTACGGGAGGCACCAGAGAAGGTCGCCTGCCGGTGGTGATCAGATCACAGGGCGGAGTCAGGACATTCGGTGTGGCTGAACATGGCGTGGTGTTCCATGAACGCATGGCTGTTGAGACCGGGATGAAGCCCCAAGGTCGCTGCGGTATTGTTAGCTGGGGGTATCCGTAAGATTCAAGGGGACAGACACTTACTTGCCATCAACCATACCGAGTTCCATAGTAGCAGTCCCTCATCTAGGGGATCATACTAGGATTTGCAGTACGGACGAACCACTTGCAAGGCGATGTGACTTCTTACTCCTCGTTTAGCCGCAAAGGCTCACGGAACAGAGAAGCTGAAGACCGAGTCTGCCATATTGCCGCAATGACAAGACCAAAGAGACATAATGGGAAGTGGTAGGAAAGGCGCAAGAACTAAACCGTCGTTCAGTCCAGGACTTCCTAGGTGGAAGATGGAAGTCGGTAATGGACAGCTTGGACGCTGCTTGGTAGCTCTGTATAGTAGCGCGAGATGATATAAGAGTGAGAATCATAAGATAAGATGTGGTTGTGTGTTGATGATGGTTCAAACAAGATGCCAGACAAGAGGGAGAATGGCTCGATATATATACCCGAATCCGTGGCCTTCTCAACAGAGCTACCTACGCAGTAATGCCTGTCGGACCTGTCCACATCTGAAGCTGTTGAGACGTCTACGGTCTTTGCCACATTCCCCGCCCATGAATACGGCTTACCTCTCCGGACACGGATTTTAAGGACTGCTTGCTCGACAAGCGGCCACGACAGCAAACATTGTGACGCAAAAGCCGACCATTCACGCCGCGCTGCAACGCACCATACCGTAGGTAGGCCCAGAGACAAAAGTCAAATAACGCAAGAATGACATGCGTGGCATTGATAGGTGCGCTCTGGCTTTTGCATGTGCTCGACCTGACACTTACTATGGAGGCACATTGCAGCACAGCAGGATCTGAGTGGTCGGCTTTGCACATGTGAAAGTTGGACAATGAGGGGACATGTTTTGTTGGGATGGGGAAACGTTGCAAAGAAGGGTGGACTCAGACTGTCACTGGATCGCGGGTATTGGTGGCTGACGCAGAGATGACACCAAGAAAGATGCAAAGTAATTTGTAACTGAGGGCATTGCGCATGCATGTACATTGTATCATCATTCATGTATGTAAAGTGACATGGTGCAAAGCAGGATGAGACGCAACGGGACGGCGCAGGTATGAATTAACGCGAGGTAGAGAATTAGGAAGAGTGCAGCAAGCTGAACAGGCAATGCAACAAAATGCCATACCTAGGTACAGTACCTAGGTACCTACATACGTTGGAACTTCCCTTTTCACCTCCCGCAATTTGTAAGACGACTCCATGACGCGATAGCGGCCGTTTGGTGGTCTGCGGCCGGCAAGTTGTAACGTCGTGCTGATGAATGCACTGAGGAGTCGGGAGTCGGGACAGCAAGAAATTGAGAATACGAAGATCCCCTCACTCTCCCAGTGCGTCGACCTGCAGCGGCGCAGCATCCGGGGCAAACCACCACTTGACCTCGCTCGAAATTACGATTCCATGCGGTAATTGGCATCGTCAAAGCAAGCAAGTCATCAGCTGTAGCCTGTGATCCATTCCTGCAATCCTGTTATGATTCTTTTCTGCGCTCAGTTTGCAGCTTACAACGTGCAGCGTGCGGGGTCAGACCATTCCGGAAACGAAAGGAATGCAGTGCATCATCGTATCACATTCATACGTACAAAAGACGTCGAGCGTGACGGTCTAGTTCCTTGAGGCCATGGCCCATCCTACTTCTCACTGCTCAGTCATGATGTCTCGTCCAACTGATTACTCCATACACAGAGTAAGGTAGGTAGGCTAGAGCTGCAAATTCTGTCGCACCGATACAATTACCCAAGTATTTCGCATGATAGAACGCAACACGAGCACATTTCGACTTGGACAGCTGTCTGCGCCTTCTCTTTGCGAGATACCTGCGTTTTTACTGAGGGTATTGAGTCAAGAATAAGATCACATGCTTGAGAAGTGTCTACCGGTGATTTGGAGACATGTGGCCAGGTCAAATCCAGCAGGTGATGGCCTAGGCGTAGCTCGAATTTTTGAGGCTATTGAGAGAGGAATAACTTGAGTTGAAAAACGATGCCATCTACAGTAAATAAGTCATCGAGTGTTGCAACTTGCAACTCGCAAGAGGTACATACATACCTAGGTCGACGACGCGACGTGATAACACCGGATCCAATCCGCGTTGCAAGTTGGCAAGTTGCAACAAGTGGAGCCCGAGCACCGCCTCCACAAAAAGATTACCAGCCAAGTTGAACCAACAAACACCAGACATCGAATATCACACCAAACAACAAACAATAAACAGAAACCAGACTCTTTCTTCATAGAACCAACCTTCCAATGGCGTCAAAAACGACCATGTCGATGCTTTCAGCACTGCGCACATCACAGCACAGCTGTATCTCTCGCACACCCTTCTCCTCGATTCTCATGCAGCGAGCTTCGCGATGCTATTCCACCGAGGACACTCCGCCGCCATTCTTGCAGAAGATCAAGACCGACCTAAAGACAGCCATGCGAGCCAAAGACACGCCGCGCCTATCGGTTCTACGCGCCATCCTGTCCGCCAACCTCAACGCCTCCAAAACAGCCAGCCCGATCCAGACCGACGTGCAACTCGTTGCCTTGATACGACGAATCCAAAAGAGCGCACAAGATGCTGTGGAGGACGCCAAGACGGCAGGGCGAGACGACCTGGTCAACAAGGAAATGGAACAGGTTCGCATCATGGATGAATACATTGCCGGGAGCGGCGTTCAGACCTTGGGTGAGGCGGAGCTCAAGACGTTGGCACAGGACGCTATTGAGGCTTCCAAGGCCGCTGGCACCGCTACCAAAGCCATTGTGGGAGATGTGATGAAGCGTTTGGCCGGTGCGCTGGAGGGCAAAGACGTGGATAGAAAGGCTTTGGCAGCCATGATCAAGGAGCTTGTGGGTCAATAATGTGCTCGGGGGAGAGGGGGGCCGGGTGTGAATGATGAGGTTTACTTGGTATACTTGGTTGATGTGGTGTGCATTGGGACGTGTGCTCGTCAGCGTTTGCATATATACAACGCCCTCACGTGTACGATTTGGAGCTTGGCCAATACCCGAGGTGGTCGTGGTCCATGGTGCTTGATGACCGAAGCAGCGATGCCCATTCGAATTTGTCGACTGGGCACGGCTGGCTCGTGTATAATGAACTTACATTTGTATTATTAGTATATATCACGTGGGAAAATCACCACTCCATACTCCTTTTTACACAGCCAGTCTCATTTGCTTATAGGACGGCAGCTGGACAAAGAGGCAAGAAAATCTGTCCGACGCGAGCACACGTACAATTGGTTACCAATGGCTTGTCGTATAGCGCAGCAGAAAGAGACGTCTTACGGTACTTCCACATCTTCAGCTATACGCGCCTGTTCGGTTCAATGAGCCAGAGGCGCGACGAGGGCTCCCACCACAAAGGCCGTCACAATGGTCACGACGCTCGACACCGACAACAACGAGATTCCGCTGATGCCATGACCAGAAGTACATCCACCTGCCATTCTCGACCCGATAGCCATCAAAACACCCCCCGTCATGGCCAGCCGCGGCGATACTAGATGCGTCGGAGCAGACACGAGCCCTGGAAGTAGCTTCAAGAATCCCCATGCGCCGGCCGCAACACCGGACGCGAAAAGAATGTTGCCATACGAGGCAGGTTTGGCTGTGGTGTCGGCGCCTCTCACGAGGCTCCAGAACAATGTGCCTATCTCTTCGTACGAGCCCGAGATGCCAACCATGGACCGTCGAGTCAATATCGATACCAGCTGCGCGCCGCCGATCAACAAGCCGCCCACGGCACCCGGTATTCTAGAAGCACTGGTGGAATAATTAGAGCCAGAAGCAGGCGTGTGTAGCGTCATCGTGGCGACAATGGCGCCTACGCACGCCGTCTCAAGGAGAAGCACCGTCGTGCCTCTCGAGAGCCCCAACTGCTCATTCACAACGCCTCGTTCCGGTCTCACTGCATTCTTCTCCCGCAGCCGTTGAACGCCCTTGCTCACGATGCCGGTCCACAAGATACCTCCTACGATGGCTCCGTTGAGGGCATACCAGCCGGACCGCACACCCGCCGCGAGTTGCGCATACAATGCCCCGGGACAAGATCCCCCGAGCGCCATGCCCATCCCGAGGAGGGCGCCCCCGAGGATATTGCCGTCGTATTTGGAGAAGAGGCCTAGCGGGGAGGACATTCGTGGAGGAATTTTCACATAGGTCCGTCTTTCGGCCACGAGATAGATTGCGCTGTTGGGGGAGCTGGGGTGTAAGTGAATTTATATTTGCAATTTGTTGGAAAACGAAAGGAATAGGTCATATTCGGCCGCGTGCATATGTGAATACATATGTATATGTGTACTACAGACTCCAGAGTGCATGGAGGAAGAACAGGTGGGGGTAGGCAGATCAAAGCTTCACTTACGCGCTCGCAGCCGTAGCAGCAAGAAACGCCTGCCCCATGTGCCAATTCTCCAACTTAAGCTGCGAAACCACGGCGGCTGGGTCGTGGAAGCCCGCTGCTGCCATGGCGGCGCCGAAGGCAGCGCCTGATATTACAGTGGCGGCCATTGGGATATGTGACTTGCGACTGCGCGAGGCCTTGATTGCACGAGGGGTTTCGAGCGGGAGATGCTTTAATGGCTCGTAGGGGACCTTGACTATATACAACGCCAGAAGGAGACGCTACTGATCTTCTTCAAGGATGAGTTGATTGCCCAGCAAGACGAGATGGCAAAGTGTCGAAGGTCTGCTCTCTGGTTTTGGGGTAGGTATGTATCCGGATTCCGGGAGAACGTCACGGGCAAGGCGTCCCCTTGTGCCGACCTATTGTCATGGATATATGATAGCGTTTCCCCACAGTCGGTGACTCGGTGGACGGGATGAGCGGATGACCCGTTGAACAGCAATAACGGCATGGCTGGGATGGAACTCGGGCTTCGGCGGGGACATGGACATTGGAGGACTTGACGTGCCCGATGTGGTTCTGTTGTAATTAATTTGTACGGAGTATATACCATACAAGGTCCAAGAGTCGCATTTTTGAGTTTGACTTTCTTCCAACGACGGCTACACGATGGCTGTCGCAGCCTGCCGGTACTGGCGTGCCGCGTCATGTGCCGAGGTAACTATGTAATATCTCACCCCCGCCATTGGCTTGCCTCATTGTCCTACCTACCTAACAATACAGTATTGACCCAATTCCAGCAAAGATGTCGCTTACATGGCGTAACAAGACCCCTTAACTTTCAGCTCCTTCAAAGCAAGCAAGTCCAACAAGAAAGGAACCAATTACCCTGTTCAATGTTGACGTCTGCGACTTCGAACTCGCTCGCCCCCAAAGTACCACCACCAGGACAGCCATTGCGGCTTGGTCTATGTTGCAAACAAGGGCTTTCACAACTCGTCGAGAGTGAATAAATAAGCCCTTCAAAGGGGACTCGACCGCCATGTCTCGAGTTCTCCATGTTGACAAAATAGACGGCCAGCCTGGCCAAGTCTACTACCCGTAAGCTCTCTGTTTCAGTTCCATGAATTTTCGCATTACGCCCCATGCCCTCACAACGTACAAACAAGCCTTGTTCGACAACCTGCACATCACAACCTTTGTATACCTAAGCGTAACTGAACGGTCAATAAAATCCCATTATGAACAATAAGAGCATGCAGCATTCGTTATGAACCATGTTAATCATACCACAACCTGCAGCATCAAAATCAAGCATGTTCCCTTGCCGACCGTCGGCCCCAGCCAACTCCTTGTCCGCATGGACGCCGCAGCCCTCAACCACAAGGACCTCTTTATCCGCCGCCATCTCTACCCAGCCATCTCATTCGAGAACCCCCTCCTGGCAGACGGCTACGGAACCGTCGTGCAGGTCGGTGCAGCCGTCAGCAAGAACAACAGGTCCCTATTGCTCCACCAGCCCGTCCTCATCAACCCGATGAGCATGTGGGAGTCTGACCCCGAGGCACCCGAACAAGGCGCGGTGCTCATCATCGGAGCATCGTCATTAACGCCCCTGGGCTGTGGACAGGACTACGCGCTGGTACACGAAGACGACGTGGTGCCTGCGCCGCCGCATCTCAGTCCCGTGGAGGGAGCTGCTCTCCCGCTCGCAGGCCTGACAGGGTGGCGCGCCCTGGTGACCAAGAGCCGGAATGCTGAAGCAGGGCGGAATATTCTTGTGACAGGTATTGGGGGTGGTGTGGCGCTGCAGGTGCTGCAGTTTGCTGTGGCCATGGGCTGCCATGTCTACGTGACGTCTGGGGATGAGGCCAAGATTGAAAAGGCCAAGGCGATGGGAGCCCGTGCTGGTGTTGTGTACAGCCGGGATGGGTGGGAGAAGGAGTTGAAGAAGCTGTTGCCGCAGGAGAGGCCGTTTATAGATGCGGTGATTGATGGCGCGGGGGGGAATATCGTGGCCAAGGCGTGCAAGGTTCTCAAGCAGGGCGGTGTGATCGCGCAGTATGGCATGACGACTGGGCCCAAGATGGATTGGAGCATGCAGGCCGTGCTGATGAATGTCGAGTTGCGTGGCTCGACTATGGGATCCAAGAAGGAGTTTAGGGATATGGTGGCTTTTGTTGACCGGCATAAGATCCGGCCTGTGGTGAGCAAGACGGTCCAGGGTCTGGGTAATCTCGATGGCATTGAGGAGCTGTTTGGGGATATGGATGCCGGTGCGCAGTTTGGCAAGCTGGTTGTAGAGATAGACGACCGCCCTGCCTCGCCGAAGCTGTGAGTTCGTGACTCGCCAATGAAATACCTGCGGAGCATTATTGGCACGAGACTCGGGGATTGAACGGCGACATCGAAACATGGGATGATGAGAAATTGTTGAATTGAAAATGTCAGGATATCACAACGCCCTTGGATGCAGCCAGTTTACATCTTCTTCCCTCGTGTCAGTCCTGCTCTTGTACCAGGCCTTTTCAATAAGAAATCCATCAAACATACACATCAAACTCTCCCAACCTATTCCGAAGACTTCTTCCGCTTCTTTTTAGGCCTATCCTCTTCGGGAGGCACAAACTCGGCTTCTCTCTCCTTGGCCTTTTCCACCTTTCGCAGCTGCTGCTTCTCCTTGCGTTCCTCCTTGACAGCCCTCTCCTTGGCCTGCTTGCCCAAAAAGTATTCACCAGTCTCAATCTGCTTATCGACCTTGCTCTTCTCAGGCGCAGGCGGGAACGGCGTGTAGACCTTCTTCGCCTTGTCGGTGACCTTGTGAGGCACCCGACGGCTGCTGAGCGTTTTCCTCTTAAAGTTGGGAAGGAACCGATCCCAGCTCTCGTTGGCCAGTTCGGGGTCCTTGGCGAGTTCTCTCTTAATCATAAGCTCCTTGATGTGGTAGATGGGGTGTATATTGTTCATGCAGTCCTCGACGATTCGTCGCATCTCCTTGAGGCCCTTGTATCCGCCCATGGCGCAGACGGTATTGCCGTGGACGAGGATGTACGTCTCCGTCAGGAGCTCCAGAGCCTTAAGAGTCGATCCGTTGGGGCCGAGGATTCGTTGTCTTCGCTTGACAAATCGTTCTTTGCTGCCGACCAGGTTTCGGATCTTGATCACGTCGCACGCTACGCCGTCTTCTAGGATCTTGACAGCCTGGGGGGCAGGCACGCTTCGGGCTAGCAGTTTGATGAGATCGCGTGCGTTTAGAATCGCAGCCGGGTCGTATGTTTTTCGCGTCGTCTTCACGGTCATGGAACCCTCTACCAAATCCAGCGTGCAGGCGATGCCGTATTTTTCGAGTGACTTGGTCACGAGCGGCCACGCTTCTTTCAGGTACACTTCGCGGTACTTGGGGAATAGTGTGACAAACGATGACTCTTCGGTAAAATTGCCACCCACATTGTCTTTTGCAGTGAAGGTATCGACCTTCCACTTGTCGATGTCGTCCGTGTCCCACGGCTTTTCTTTCTTGTGTGTGGAAGGCATTGTTCCGGTCTGAGGGTTGGAGAGGCGCGCGCGCGCTTTCTGGGGGAAGAGAATAAATCTCTATAAGTTCACTGGTTGGAAGTAAGATTTGAGTGTCTCTGACAATTGAGGATACTGCAAATCTTCTATAGCAAAATTGAGTTGATTGAAGAGTATTCAGTATTCGCGGCCTGGATGTCTAAAAAAAAATGGGCTGTCCCGAAACTTGACGCCCACTGTGGGACTGTGGGGCAAGTCGGCATAACGTAAGCACCGGGTGCCCCATGCAAACACCAGACTTCTGCGCGACAACGGTACACCAGCAAAAGGCTTCCTGCAAGTCGTGCCTTTTCTGTTTCCCATTTGATGCGCCTGCGCGAACTGAACACCATTGCCGTTGTGTGTGCTGCTTCGACGCCTTGAAATCTACGGGACTTCTCTTCTGTCAAAAGAGTCCACCAGCATATCGACGCCATGTCGAAATCAAAGGGCGCCGCCCTAGACTCCGTGGTCAAATTGATCGTTGGAGCTGGCAAAGCGAGTCCCAGTCCGCCCGTCGGTCCTGCGCTGGGAAGTAAGGGTATCAAGTCAATGGATTTTTGCAAGGTGCGTGTGTTATTTCGGGGGCTCTTTGTGCAAGTTGGAGCACGCATAAGTCTGAAAGGCAATCTCTAACACCATCGGCACTTGTACCCGTCGCACAGGAGTTCAACGCCAGAACCGCACACATCACTCCCGACACACCGATGCCCTGCAGGGTGACTATCCGACCAGACAGATCATTCCACTTTGAAGTGCGGACACCGTCAACGTCATGGCTCATGATCAATTGCATAGATGCACCAAAGAACAAGAAGGGGAAACCAAGAGGCGCAAACAGGCCTGGGCACGAGACTGTCGGAAAAATCAGCTTAAAACACGTCTATGAAATCGCCAAAATAAAGCAGTCCGAGGTGCGGCTCTCGGGATTGTCGCTTGAGGCACTGTGCAGGTCAATCATTTACCAAGCGAGGTCTATTGGAATCGAGGTGGTGCCTTAAGTTACGAACTTGGGGGGGGTAATGAAAAAGGCGTCTTATCGGGAAGAGAAGGAGGCCCGAGTGACTCTCTACACAGAGCTGGTGAGCTGCGCGTGGGGATGCAGCTGACGGCATGTACAAAACAAAACAGCGGACGGCCCGGCATGTGTACAATACATAGTGCGCTCGACACCGGACGTTCAAACAAGAACAGCCGAAACTCGATTCTTGCTTTCATCCAATGTGACTGAAGAGCCAACTGCGGCTAAGAAACGGCCAGCACTCTTGATCGCAGTTGGCACCATACGACGACGAGGACACCACTTGAAGATTGCGGTGAAGCCGTTGCAAATAGGTAGCCCAAGGAGGAAATAGAATCCGTGTTTCCAGTCCCAAAATCGCAAAAGGCCTACATACGATTCGATTCGGTTCCCTTCGCCGGTCTACCGCGAGTAAACCCCCCAGTCATATTAGGTAATATGTAAATACATTGTACACATTTCAGCAGATGATGAGAAAAGCTTGAGTGTCAAGTGTGTTTCGGGCTGGCATCCCTGCTATAGAAGTCTCACTTATCAAGGAAGCTTGGCACGATTATGAGGGCTAATGCTAAGTAGAGGTTTTTCCCCAGTGTATGCCGTCTGAAAGATGCCGTATTTTCATCGGCACTTCGAGATTGGTTCCCTCTTTCATTACCTATTTTGAATGGACGTTGTATAGAATCAAATGCCAGTGGGATAAGGAGTAGCATGCACACCACTAGGCTACGTGTTTTAGAGAAACGGAGACGGGAAAGAAGCCCGAGGCTACGACGTATGGAGGTGTAGGTAGGTATGAGATAAGTATCGCGGATCTCAATGCTCAATAACCCTACCGAGCTACGAACTGGTGGTGCCGTTGGTCTCATTGATTTCGCACGGAGTATGTAAGTATACATTCATGCAGAAATTGACTATTCGTGGGTAGGTCAGGACGTGTAAATCATTTAAAAGCATCTCTGTCGTCGCAAGATCACGGTCTTTCTTTGCTCAGCCCGTCATAGATCATCCGTCACCACCAACAAATTACAATCAATTTCCCTCTGTTTCTGTTCAGTGTTGGTCTTTGAACATCCCATTGCAACTCGCCACAATGTATCTCAACGCCATTCTCTTCAACTTGCTCCTCACATCTTTGGCCGCGGCCCGATATGTGCCAAGCGACCCAGCCACCTGCAGCAAGGACCCCAACAAGAGAGATGTCACTGCGCAGGGCGAGACTGAGGCAATCATCGAGAGAAACCCCATGGGTGACAGCGTCATCGAGGGTCGTGATTCTCCCAAAGTCGTCTGCCAGAGGTGCTGCCAGGCTGCTACAATGTTCTGCCTTGATGCTTGCAGTGCTGCACACAACGGTGGTGGTGGCGCGGTGAGTTATTACCCTCGACTCTAGAGTCTAGCAATCCCATCTTTTGTTCTGCAACTAGTCAGCGATTCCGACACCAATCTTGGCCATTCTTGTTCTACATTCTGTTACTCCCGGCACTAACAGGACCTCTTTTTTTCTTCTCCAGAGTTTTTGGGCACTGGCCGCTTGCCAGGCGAGTTGCCAAGCCTGGGGCGTAACTTGTGTGGCCAAGTGCTAAGAGCAGAACTCGGGCATGTCAAGGAAAAGCCACGATCATCTTGATCACGTCGCACGCCACGCTGTCCGGCGTCTTCTAGGATCTTGACAGCCTGGGGGGGCAGGCACGCTTCCGGCCAGCAATTTGATGAATCGCGTGCGTTTAAAATCGCAGTCGGGTCGTACGTTTTTCGCGTCGTCTTCATGGTCACGGAACCTTCTTAGTTCTACCAAGTCCAGCGTGTAGGCGATGCCGTATTTTTCGAGTGACTTGGTCACGAGCGGTCACACTTCTTTAAAAGTGCCACCCGCATTGTCCTTTGCCGTGAAGGTATCGGCCTTCCACTAGTCGATGTTTCGATGTCGTCCGTGTCCCACGGCTTTTCTTTCTTGTGTGTGGAAGGCACTGTTTCGGTGTGAGCGTTGGAGAGGCGCGCGTGCGCTTTTTGGGGGAAGAGAATGAATCTCACTAAGCTTCCCTGGGTGGAAGTAAGATTTGAGTGTACTGTGTCTGGCAATTGAGAATACTGCAAATTTGAGTGTCTGAAGAGTCTTTGTGGCCTGCGGCGTCTAGAAAAAAAAATAGGCTATTTCGAAACTTGACGCCCCAGGCGAGGTATATGGGAATCGAGATGGTGGCTTATTACCTAGAGCCTTGGGTTACGGACATGGAGGGATTAAAAAGGCGCCATATCGGGAAGAGGAGGAGGTCCAATTGACTCTCTACACAGCGCTACCTGCCCGAGGTCGGAGCCTGGAGGAGGAGATGGAATGTGTTTCCAGTCCCAAAATCGCAAAGGCCTACTGACTGGCTACTGTCTACATACGACTCGATCCGGTTCCCATCGCCGGTCTTTCGCGAGAAAACGCCCCAGTCTGAGTCATATTAATCCAGCGTTCAAATACCTATAGAGCCTCCCCGTCATCCACATCGGCACGACCATCGTAATGAAACAAGGACGGCACACGTGTGACCCGATAATATTGGATAAAGAAATAATGGTATGACTGTGAACGTCTGAGTCCCGGCGAGATCTTTGTCAAGCGTCCTGCGGGAAGCAGAATGCGATCCTCCTCAACAGTAGCAGTAAATAATATGTTGGTAACGTCAGGTGTGGCAAATAGTCAAAGACAAAAGAAGGAAAGAATGAGTTGATGCATTGGAATACGTAACCAAAGTTCTGTACTGTGGTGTTGTGTATTCATCTCGTTATGCATTTCTAAAAGGGAAAGAAGGAAGGGACCGCTCGTGGCGTTGAGGCCACGAGCAGAGTCTTCCTGCCCTGGTGGGTGCTGCAGCCAATCAGCGTGCATGTCTGCGCACCCAAGCCACGTGATGTCATCAGCGATTCCAACATAATACCTGTGAGATAAGTGTCGGTTTGCTTGACTTGTGGGCAATGGAGGTGAAAGAGTCTTGGTGATAGGGAAAAGTCAAAAGATCTGTCAGCTAAATGTGAAGAGGGCTTCACTCAAACTCTGAGATGCTGGGTTCATAACTTCGACGTCGTGCAATGCGCGTTGTGGGCGGGAACCGGGAAGAGATCAGAAACCAAGTCACTGCGGGGTTCTAGTTTAGTCAATCCTCCCGTCTTGAATTCGTCTTGTGAAAACTCGGGCGACATTGCTGGCCCAGTCTGGCTGGCATCGCTTCTTGATAGAAGTCTCACTTATAGGTAAATTACCTAAAGAAGCAGCAAAGCGATTATGAGGGCCAATGCTAGGTGGATCTTTTTCCCAGTGTACTCCATACGGTATGGAAGATGCCGTATTTTCACCGGCACTTCGAGATTGGTTCCCTCTTTTTCATTATATTTGAATTGACGTTATACATACGTAGAAACAAATGTCAGGGCGATGAGGAGTAGAATGCACACCGTTAGGCTGTTTTAGAGCAACGGGGACGGGAAAAAAGTCCGAGCCTATGGAGTATATGGAGGTGTATGATAAGTATCGCAGTCCGCGGATCTCAATGCTCATAATCCTAGTATCCTACCGAGCTACGGACTGGTGGTGCCTATTGTCTCACTGATTTCACCAGTATGTAAGTATTGATTCATGCAGGAACTGACTATTCGTGGGTAGGTCAAGAGGTGTAAATTATTTAAAAGCATCTCTGTCATCGCAAGATCACGGTCTTTCTTTGCTCAGCCCATCATAGATCATCATTCATCACCAACAAATTACAATCAATCTCCCTCTGTTGGCCCTGGAACGTCCCATTGCAACTCGCAACAATGCAGCTCAACACCATTCTCTTCAACTTGCTCCTCACATCTTTGGCCGCGGCCCGATATGTGCCAAGCGACCCGGCCACCTGCGCCAAGGACCCCAACAACAAGAGAGATCTTACTGAGCAGGGCAAGACTGAGGAACTCATCGAGAGAAGCCCCATGGGTGGCAGCGTTATCGAGGGCCGTGCTCCACCAGGTACCAAACTCATCTGTCTGGCGTGCTGCCAGGGTGCTGTATCGATCTGCGTCATTGCTTGCAATGCTGCAAACAATGGTGGTGGTGGCGCGGTGAGTTACCTTCCACTCTAGCAATCCCATCTTTTATTCTGCAACCCAACCTTGGCCTTCACTAACAGGACCTTTTTTTTCTTCGCCAGAGTTTTTGGGCACTGGCCGCTTGCCAGTCAAGTTGCCAATCCTGGGGCGTAACTTGTGTGGCCAGGTGTGACGAGCGCTTTCGCAATTAATCACGCTACAGTCAAGTGAATGATCGTGTGTAGTCTGGACAACATAGTCAGGACCAGGTAGACGATATAATCAGTTGAACAATAGGATTAGAAGGGCAATATGATCAGGCGGTCATGAGGAGACCATCAGGGTACCTGGGTGAGTCGCATGACCCAGTACCTAGTCACAACAGTGAGATGGACTTGTATATAAGGATAATGATTGATCTTCGTCGTTTTGAAGATAGGCAATGGACCGGAATCGGAGATATCTCACCTCGCCACCGCTGCTATCTGATCATTTTGTCCGACAGATTGCCATTTCAATCCTAGTGTATTGCATGTAGAATCAAAATTATCGATCAAGGTACCTGCCGTTGCACCACTCAATTCGAAATTGAAAGGACAGACTACCTGATCGGTACACTCGCCTGGCCTCAATCCCAAAGACATATCCGGAAGCGATGCAAGCCCAAAATGTGAAACATAATCCTTCATATTGATCTTCCTAACTACAACGGAGTCGTTAAGCAGCAATTGATCAAGTGGCGTGGGCAGCAATCACAACTAATAAGAACTTGTCAGGTTTGGACAATATTTATTGATCAGGTCAAGTTTTCGGGAACCTAGAAAAGAGATCTTGACTGACCTACCTTCTGTTCCGTCATTCACGGAAAACACCCGACCAAGTCTGTCGAATATCCCTTGACTACACCCATCAGGACTCAGCAACAAGGACCTTGTTCCCTGATAAGTCCTTGTACCCGGAAAGCCATCAACTCCAGTCCGTTGATCGACCGACGACAACCTCACGCAATGGATCACCATGATTCACCAACATGATGATCGATCCTACCAGCGAGACAGACGAGGGGAACCAACAACTTCCTTCTCATTCACCCCCGACCCCGGGACCGCTGATTGTAGCTGAAACTTCCCAAGCCACTTCAAAGCGTTGTCGACAGCAGATATCTCTGGATCGAAAGGAAGATATCTTGTGGGGATATCGACCATAATAATGCATCAAGCATCGAGGCGAATAACCGAGTTGTATTCTTTCGACGAGACAATGTTCAGGTCGAGCTGCGTACGGCGCGACGAAAAAAAGTCGACCGAAGAAGGGAATTAGTGGGACATGTGGTACCTTCGGTACCTAGGTACCTCTAATGTGTCACCGTTCACACCGCCCAGACAAGCAATTCAACAAAAACCAGTTCTGCATCAGTGTTGACGTACCTAGGAGTGAATAAAAGGTACTACCTACAGAGCCTCCCTGACCGTCGACGACCATCGTATTGAAACAACGACGGCACACGTGTCACCCGATAATATTGGATGAAAAGAAACAATAGTATGACTGTGAGCGTCTGAATCCCGGCGAAATCTTTGTCCAGTGTCCTGCGGGAAGCAGAATGCGTTTGCAACTTTGCAACCTCATGTGCGAACAAGTTTCTCTTCATACCCCCCTGAGCCCTTATCCCTTGACCGATCTTGCCGATTGCGACAATGATCCCCAGCCATGTCGTTACAGCGACACGCAGGCGGCAGGAGCGGCAAGTTGCCTCGGAATCTTTCCTATTGCCTCGCACGAGACCTCCCTATACCTGTGAGACAAGTGTTGATTTACTTGACTTCAAACTTGTGGGCAATGGAGGTGAAGAGTCTTGGTGATAGGAAAAATTCAAAAGATCTGTCAGCTACATATATGATATGAAGGGGGCTTCACTCGAACTCTGAGAAGCTGGGCTCGACAGTCGTGGGCGGGAACCGTTACCGTGGGGGATCAAAAACCAAGTTACTGGGGAGTTCTAGTTTAGTCAACCCCTCCCGTCTCGAATTCGTCTTTTGGAAACTCGGGCGACATTGCTGGCTCAATCTGGCAGCCTGGCTGGCATCGCTTCTATAGAAGTCTCACTTATGATACATGAAAGCTTGGACCCTTGGCACGATTATGAGGGCCAATGCTAGATCTTTTTCCCAGTGTACTCTGTATTACGGTATGGAAGATGCCGTATTCCCATCGGCACTTTGAGATTGGTACCCTCTTTTTCATTATATCTGAATGGACGTTATAGAAACAAATGCCAGGGGGATACGTAGTAGAATGCACACCGTTAAGCTATTTTAGAGCAACGGGGGCGGGAAAAAGGCCCGAGGCTACGGAGTATACGGAGGTCACCGGTGTATGGGACAAGTATCGCGGATCTCATAATCGGAGTTCTACCGAGCTACGGAGTCACGGACTGAGGACTGGTCAGTGGTGGTGCCGTTGGTCTCATTGATTTCACCTGCATATGATGTAAGTATACATTCATGCAGGAACTGACTATCCGTGGGTAGGTCAAGAGGTGTAAATCATTTAAAAGCATCTCTGTCGTCGCAAGATCGCGGTCTTTCTTTGCTCAGCTCGTCATAAATCATCCTTCACCGCCAACATATTACAATCAATCTCCCTCTGTTGGCCCTGGAACGTCCCATTGCAACTCGCAACAATGCATCTCAACACCATCCTCTTCAACTTGCTCCTCACATCTCTGGCCGCGGCCCGATATGTGCCAAGCGACCCGGCCACCTGCGCCAAGGACCCCAACAACAAGAGAGATCTTACTGCGCAGGGCGAGACTGGGGAACTCATCGAGAGGAGCCCCATGGGTGGCAGCGTCATCGAGGGCCGGGCTCCTACCAGACTCATCTGCATTACGTGCTGCCAGGCTGCTGCATCGTTCTGCATCGCTGCTTGCAATGCTGTAAATAACGGTGGTGGTGGCGCGGTAAGTTACCTTCCACTCTACTAGCTAGCAATCCCATCTTTGGAAATTGGTTCTGCAAGACTGCAACCCAACCTTGGCCTTTTTTGTTCTAGATTCTGTTACTCCCGGCACTAACATGACCTTCTTTTTTTTTCGCCAGGCTTTTTGGGCACTGGCCGCTTGCCAGTCGAGTTGCCAAACCTGGGGCGTAACTTGTGTTGCCAGGTGCGACGAACGTTTTCGCAATTAATCACGCTGCGGCTACAGTCAAGTGAATGATCATGTGGACCACTGGACAATATCATCAATTCGACGGTTGAACAATAGGATTAGAACTTAGAAGGACAATATGATCAGGCGGTCATGAGGATACCATCAGGGTACTTGGATGAGTTCCATGACCCAGTTGGCAGTAGTCACAGTAGACTCTAGAGAGATGGACTTGTATATAAGGGCAGGCCCTGGGACTTCCCCCGAAGTCGAGGTAGTTCAAGTCTCTACTGGCCAATCTAAGCAATAGTTCATCTATTGGGAGTAATCTCCTAACGTGTCTTACGCCGATAACTGCTCGTATATCAAAAGCCACGAATGACGATCATTTTTTCCTCCTGGTCGTCCGTTAAAGGACTCCTTGGATGAGAGCCAGCAACCTATGAATATACATCTTGACTGACTCTCGACCTGGAGTCTGGACGTGTCGGACCGGACGCGCGTCGTGTGACTGTTGACAAGGGCCGGCTTCACGCGGCTTGGAACGATAAAGATGATCATGCAACACAATAGTCGGCTTTGGCTCTCAAAAGTTAAGGACTTTGGCGGACTCAGTTGTCCCCAAGCCTTGAGAGGGCGACAGTCTTTACCATCTTTGAATACATGAACGTCAGACTAACATGTCTGTTCTCCTCAACAACTCTCCTCCGCTTCCTGCGTGCTCGGAGATGATACCGTGCCGCAAATATCCTCAATGACGTATGCGAAATGTCCACAGGCAAGTGTGATCGAAGGTGAGCTCCGTGCCGCTTCTGCAATGCGAATACCCTCAATGACGTATGCGGCATCATACATGTCCATAGTGGGACAAGTGTGTCCACACGTCACTTGACGCGAACACGTCTCGAACGAAATCGCCTACACCTGTGACCTGAGGTCTTTCATCCCATTTGGCAAATGAGTTTGATAGTTCAGCAGACTGTGATGTGATTTCCGCCATGTCCCCTTAAATTTCCGCTAACATGGCAACAGTGCTTCGCAGGGCACGTGTGCTGTAGTAAAGAAAGTGTACAAGTGAAGTGACAAGTACCAAGTAGGCTTAAATAGCGCTACGGCCAAAGTAAAACAAAGCATTCACAGAGCCTGACTTACTTGTTGAAGGATTTGCCTTTTTGCGACATCATAAGCAACTTGCTAAAGCAGGTAGTGAGATAATTAGGTAGTACAGCTATGACCTGTCTGAGTCTTGAGTCCTCTTGACTTGAGACTGTCTCCGGAGTAGGTCCTTCGCGGTCACCAACACGTCCTGCAATGACCCTCACGATACCCGAATAAATGCGTACGTATAAATGCCAGATGGTGATGGACGCACATGCCGCGTAATTGATCGATTGCCGACGCCGCGATCTGCGTTGGAAAAAGCTAGATCATCGGGTACATACAGGAGGTATGGTATGTAGGTGAATTGATCATTGGGCCAAACCACAACATCTGAAGATGGCAAGAACGCGCAAGGCTCAGTTTTGCGGGTTTATCAATCTATAAAAGCGACTGACTGCCTTGTCAACTGAACCGTCTTGATTTTTACCAATCAGTCTGCCTGCATCACCGCAATACCGGCAATGGTATCTGTCTGTCAAGGCTTGTAAGGTCACAACGGAGTGAAGACTGAGGACAACATGTCCAAGGTAGGTGTCGATGCTTGAAGGTCTTAATCTCTGGCCCTCTACCATACATGTGCGAGGCCCTGTCTCTTTAGGTATAACCTCCCATCGCAGTCTGGTATGCGACATTCCTTCTGTGGATGGTTGCTGAGCAGGCACAGCCTCAGCTTCAGCGTCGTTGGCCGCAAGCTTGAGTGTTCGTTAGAGCTCCATCGTGATGGCGAAGATCTCGTTTGTTGGAGAAAAAAAATTGTACGGAAGAAGAGATTGTGTGCAATGGCTAGGTATTTGTAGATTCTAGAATGCGGTTGCCGGTAAGCTGGGTGTACGGTGTATGGCGCGACGAAAAAAGGGCGACCGGAAACGGAAATTAGTGGGACAGGTACATAGTATAAAGAGTACATAATAGGTACCTTCTCTCTTGTTTTACTTGACACATTTTGGACAATACGCTCATTTTGGAGCTTTGGGATCTACTTGTATACTTGGATTATTTTGTTTTTGGTCACAACTGCGATTCCTCTCTTCTACCATGAAAGAGAAGACTGAGAGTGTTGGAATCGCAGGACAGAAATTGTACACGTTCATTGGTGTACGTGCCTCGCTTGTGGGGGCACAGGCCCACCGTCACCCACGGGCCACGGGCCACAAGTTACAACACCATAAAGCTCCCCTTTTGTACATAAAACCTAGATAAGACAAGACAAGACAAATTGACTCATGAGAGAAGAATGTACGCCGTTTCGTGTCTGTGCGATTTACGCACCTGTAGGCTGTCACATAATGCATATATGCATCTCCTATGTATAACCTTACGGTCCGACAGTTTCCAGTCCCGAAATCGCAAAGGCCTACTGACAGGCTACTGTCTACATACGACTCGATCCGGTTCCCTTCGCCGGTCTTCCCGCGAGTAAACCCCCCAGTCATATTAATTCGACGTTCAAATATAGAGCCTCCCTGTCATCCACCTCGGCACGACGACCATCGTACTGAAAGATTGACAGCGCACGTGTGACCCGAGAATATTGGATGAAAAGAAACAATACATAGTATGAACGTCTGATCCCCGGCGAAAATCTTTGTAAGTGTCCTGCGGGAGGCAGAATGCGTTTGCAACCTCATGTGCAAAGACGTTTCCCTTCATATCCCCCTGAGCCCTACCCCTTCACCGATTTTGCGACAATGATCCCCAGCCATGTCGTTACGCGACACGCAGGAGCGGTAAGTTGCATCGGAATCTTTCTTCTCGACTCGTACGAGACCTCCTCAGCAGTAGATGATACCTGTGAGGCAACTGTCGGTTTGCTCGGCGAGTCGGCTTGTGGACAAAGGAGGTGAAGAGTCTTGGCGATTGGGGGGAAATCTGTCAGCTAAACATGAAGGGGGTTTCATTCGAACTCTAAAAAGCTGGATTCAACGTCGTGCAAAACGGTGCAATGCGCGTCGTGGGCAGGAACCGGGAGGAGATCAAAAACCGTCACATCATCGTCTGACCGTGTGCAAGGGTGAACACCATGCACATGTGACGTGATTAGGCTACACATATACATAAGCAGGTGATAAGGAAAGCTTGAGTGTCAGTGCTATTCGGGCTGCCATCCCGATTCCCTGCTATACAAGTCTCCGTAGGAATCTTGACACCATTATGAAGTGTGTTATGTAAACGGTATAGAAGATGCCATATTTTCATCGCCACTTCGAGATTGGTTGAGTTCTCTCCTTTATTATATGTACTTAACGAATGTTATTCAGAAACAAATGGCAGTGGGATAGAATGCACAATGTTACACATCTTAAGCAACGGGATCGGGAAAAAGGCCCGAGGCTACGGAGTACATACGGAGGTGTATGGGATAAGTATCGCGGGTCTCATAGTCCTACCGGCTACAGACTTGGTGGTGCCGTTGGTCTCATTGATTTCACTTGTATGTAAGTATAGAGCCATGCAGGAATTGACTATTCGTGGGTAGCTCAAAAGATGTAAACTATTTAAAAGCATCTCTGTCGTCGCGACTCGCAAAATCGTGGTCTTGACTCTTCCTTTGCTCAGCCCGTCATATATCTAAGATCATCCTTCACCATCAACAATCAATTTCCCTCTGTTGGCCCTTAAACGTCCCATTGCAACTCGCAACAATGCAGCTCAACACCATTCTCTTCAACTTACTCCTCACATCTCTGGCCGCGGCCCGATATGTGCCAAGCGACCCGGCCACCTGCAGCAAGGACCCCAACAAGAGAGATCTTACTGCACAGGGAAAGACTGAGGAAGTCGCCGAGAGAAGCCCCATGGGTGGCAGCTTCATCGAGGGCCGTGGTCCTTCCACAATCCTCTGCCGGAAGTGCTGCCACGCTGCTACAGAGTTCTGCCTCGATGCCTGCAGTGCTAAATTCAACGGTGGTGGTGGCCTGGTGAGTTACCCTCGACTCTAGAGTCTAGCACTCCCATCTTTTGTTCTGCAACCCAACCTTGGCCATTTTTGTTCTAGAATCTGTTACTCCCGGCACTAACAGGACCTTTTTTTCTTCTCCAGACTTTTTGGGCAATGGCCGGTTGCCAGGCGAGTTGCCAAACCTGGAACGTAGCTTGCATGAGCAAGTGCTAAGAGCAGAACTCGGCATGTCATGGAAAAGCCACGATTCTTCTTCTCCCCTCGTTGTCCATTAAAGGACTCTTTGGATGAGAGCCAGCGACCTATATGATTGAGTCCTGACCCTCGACCTGGACAAATCGGGCCGAACGCGAACGAAATTATCTACACCTAAAATTTTCATCTCATTTAGCAAATAAATTTGATACTTTTCAGCACTGAGCAGGCTGTGATATGAATCCCGCCATGTACCCTCAGCATGGCAGCAGGCTGCAGTGCTTAGCAGCGTACCGTGTACGAATGCTTTCGTAAAAAGAAGGTGTACAAGTGAAGTGGCAGGTAAGCTTGTATGGCGCTGCGGCGAAAGCAAAACAAAGCAATGACAGAGCCTGACTTGGGAAATTCTGGTGGACGTTTGTCTGCTCGCGATATCACAAGCAACTTGCCAAGGCGAATTGATGATGTTCAGAGCACTTGTCTGAGACTGTCTCCCGAAGAGGTCCTTCTCCATCGCCAATGCCTTCCACAGACTCTAGTCTCTCGCGAATCGCGGTGCCCGAATAAACATGCATACGGTTCTAGTGACGGAGTAACCTATGTGTGTGCAGTACGTAGGTACATATGTATTTATGCACATGCCACGTGGACATGGAAGTCGATGCCGTCCATGTGTGGGGTGATGTACCTAGGTACCTAAAAGGTTTCAACTTTATCGAGGTTCCGTTGACCTCTCCGTACATGCTACATACCTAGGTAGGTATGTGTACTCCGAAAGTCTGCAAGCGCATGGGGAGGTACCCTTCCGGGATTTGCGGAAACACGGTTGATGCTGGGAATCGATTGTGTTTTGAGTTGTACGTTGTCTCAACGGCCATCTATGTATACGGAGTATTAGCGCAACCACAGACTAAGTGCCCTCGTGTTGAAGCCTCATGAGTTATATATAACGTGTCGTCGTGTATACTCCGTTAGGTATGTTGGCGTATCACGACAGCCACATGTCGCCGCTGCGGCGCCTCTCCCTGCTGTCGATGACGCTTCTAGGTAGTCTTACAACCCTAACTTAATTGATGTCGAATGGTGACTCAGACCCGAGACCTTAATTATCAACTCTCTCAACTGCCACAACTGCCACTAACTGCCAACAAAGCCAACTTCTACCTTATACTCCGTGAGTCCGTAAGTTCATTGCTCCACATTCGGCCGGGAGCGATCCGCACGCTAAAACAGTCTGCTGTAGCCTGTGGCACTTTGCGGACGAAAAATTTTCACGACGCTTTCTTTCACGCATCCTTGTCCGGCAAGTAGGTACCTTGTACCTAACATGACATGTTTTGCGGATTCATACATACCGTAGGCTTTCATTGCTGTATTGCTGCCAGGACACAAAAGCAGGAAAGAAGTTAGAACGCATCGACGAATATATAGGTAGTTATAAGTTAACATTCACGATGTAGCAAGAGAATCAGGGGTAGAGACTGAAGTACCTACCTACCACAGGGGTGAGAAGATGTAGATTGGGTCGGCGCCGAGAGAAGTCTATTTCCTCCGACGGGAAGTACGTGCCCGTGCCGATAAGGCGGCCGCGCGGCGCTTGCTAAAGGCCAAGGCAGGCAAGGCAGGCGGCCTAATCGGACGCACAGGGAGGCGGAAACAACAAGGAGACGCGGAAATCGCAGAGGGATGAAACAAGAACAAGACATGATGCTAGAACAAAGGTTGCTATAGGTACTCCGTATGCCGTTCGTGCAATTGTGAATGGCCTCGTCGTTGTTGATCTGCATGATTTGCGTGATCATTTGATGGTTGAATCGATTGGTGAAAAAGACCGTTCGCTCTCGCCAAGTGGGTCCTGACCCACGACTCCACGAGAGCTCTTGGAAGTTGGGGGCAACGGTCAATTGACGCAAAGTGTGACCAACAGACTAACGAACTCTCTCTGGTCTTGGTCTGGTGGCGTCGAATTGGCGACCGGTTTACGCCGCTACAGTACGGAGTAATTACCGTCGGTCAACGCCGGTAAGTCGGTGACTCAGTGAAGCGAGCAAGTTCTTCGGCTGCGCCGTTGGACGGTTGGAGGCGATTTACCCCTTTCAAGCCTCTTTCAAGGCTTTATTCTCGACAACGCAGGCAACCGTGCATCTACTCGGTCGGAATAGCATCAGCCCGCCGAGACGACGCTGCTCATGGTGCCCCCCACGCCCTCTACCCTGTCGGACGGGCGTACGAAGAGCCCGCATCATCGTACTGCTGGTATGTACGTTCTCATGGTCCCCCCGACTGTTCCGGATCCAGCACTCGCAGCATCTACATACAACCCAGCATCCAGCAACTCGGCACACTACGCGGCACAATACTACCAGGTTGATCGCTTGAGCCACTCCGGTGCCCCGCGCAGAGCCCCGAGACATTCCAGTCACGTAACCGCAGATGCAACCCTGCCGCCTTGGGAGCTCGCAGCACAGCTTATTTTCACTTCGCGACCCAATGATTGACTTTCTCGTCTCTCTGGACCTCGTGCTGCCTCGCCTCGTATTCAATGTTTTGCTCAGGACACCGACTAACGCTACATGATGAACCCCACAGCCCCTCATCCGCCCTCCATTCTTTCACATGCTGCTGGTGACGACTCGAAAATGAAGCAAGATATTCCCGCAGTTCGCTTCGCCGTGTCGCCGGAAGAGACATCGCCACCGACTCTCACATCCGAAGACAAGGAAAACGGCGACTACAGCATCTCTGAAGCCGCTGCCGATCAGCTCAAAGCCTTCACAAAGTCGCTTCATGGCCGACCTCTCCAAGAAAGGCGCATGAACACCTTCCAATTCGAAGCATTTTCACTTCCTGCGTCTAGAGTAAGTCCATTTTGACTGTTTCATGACATTCCTGATTCTAATATTTGTGCCAATAAAAGGTGCCCTCTCGGGAAGACCAACCTGTCGAGTCTGCCAGACTTCCAACGCCCAATTCCTCTGGGTTTCAGTCTCCTCATGGCAGCCCGAGGCTTTCTGCTCTAGCCTCCCCGCCTCTCACGCCAGCCGCCTCTGGTCCGTTCTCATCGGCCGAAAAGAAATTCTTAAAAGAAACTGAAGGAAAGCACCCTGGCGCGAGCGATCCCCAGATAATTACACCACAGGCTTCAACATCCCACGAGAGGCCGTCGGCTCATGAGCCGAGACGGACCCTCCCGCATCGGCCGGCATCCTCAGATCATGTACCCAGGCGATCGTCCTCGGTGGAAGGTCACAACTCTCACAGGAGGAACATGTTTGGTGTCGGACCTGGCTCAGTACCTGTCTCCCGGGACTCAAGTCCTTCACGAGGCACAGCGTCTCAGTTCTATTCGAAACCAGTGACCCCTGGCGGCGACGCCAATGATCCCTACGCCAAAGGAAAACGACCACCCCAACAACAACACCCTACACGACACTCGATCGACCCTCGCTTTGTCTTTACTAGGAAGAAGCGGCACGGGTCGCCCAATAGCTCCAAGTCCAGTCTGGCTGAGAAACGGGGGTCAGGCTTGTTCGGCAAAAGCGACGAGCATCTGGCTGCGGAAGGCGGCCCATCTCACGGTCCGCATGGGTCCATGGCTGATTTGAAGAGATTCTTTCGCATGTCTGGCCACAATCAGCACCACGGTCATCCAACCAAGAAGAGAGACTTCTCGCCAGCACCTGAACCGAAAACGACGTCGTGCTCACGATTCTCAACTCAGCAACTTCCCTTTGGAGACGAACACGGCTTAACCTCGAAATATGGTCGCCTTGGTAGAGTTCTCGGCGCCGGGGCTGGCGGATCAGTGAGACTCATGCGTCGCAAGGAAGACAACACCGTTTTTGCGGTCAAGGAATTCCGAGCCCGCCATAGCTACGAGACGGAAAGGGAATACAACAAGAAGGTCACTGCAGAATTCTGTGTCGGCTCAACCCTGCACCATGGCAACATTATTGAAACACTGGATATCCTCCAGGAAAAGGGCCGGTGGTTTGAAGTCATGGAGTATGCACCGTTTGACTTGTTCGCCATTGTCATGACTGGCAAGATGAGTCGCGAAGAAATCCGGTGCTGCTTCCTGCAAATCCTGAATGGGGTTACCTATCTGCACAGTGTTGGGCTTGCACATCGAGATCTCAAGCTGGATAATGTCGTCGTGAGCGACAAGGGTATCATGAAGATTATCGATTTTGGTAGTGCTCATGTCTTCAAGTATCCGTTCGAAAACGACACTGTTGCTGCCAAGGGTAAGTTCTGTCTCTCTGTGCTACATCTGCGCAAGGTTGTACCGCCCCGTATGTGCTGTTCATCAGTTATAACTAATGTTTGCAACGTAGGAATCGTCGGTTCTGATCCATATCTCGCCCCGGAGGTATACGACTCCAAGGAATATGATGCCGCTGCCGTCGACATCTGGTCTCTAGCCATCATTTTCTGCTGCATGACCCTCCGACGCTTCCCGTGGAAGATCCCGAGAATGAGCGACAACTCCTACAAACTCTTTGCATCCGATCCCACCCCCGGACATAACCCCTCCAAACTCATTGGCCATTCAAAATCCACGAGCCTCCTGTCCACCACTGTGGCACGCGAATTCCTTCCCGAAGACGATGCCAAGCCAAAGAGCCCCTCCAAGGCCTCCCACTATCAAACACCCAACGACAAACAAGTACCCTCCGAAGCTACCACGCCAACCGACTCACAAGCCCCTCAACAGGGCACGCAGGCCGCGCCAGGCGCAGGCGGCACCAGTGAACGCAAAGAAATCATCCGCGGTCCATGGCGAATCCTCCGTCTCCTTCCCCGAGAATCTCGCCACATCATTCATCGCATGCTCGATCTTAATCCTACAACGCGTGCGAAAATGGATGAGATCTTGGACGAGACTTGGGTGGCGGACGCGGTTATTTGCCAGCAATTGGAGCATGGGGAGGTTCTTCCAGCCGAGGACCATACACATATTTTGGAACCACCTGCTCCGCAGCCGCAGCAGTCGAAGACTTGATTCCGTTTGTGAGTTGGGGGCTGAATAGTTTACTTGTGTGTTTGTGTGTGTGTGTGTATAGATTCCATGATCTGCTTTCGGGGAGAAAGGGCCGGTGTTTCATTCCTTCTATCTTTGACATTGTTGCATTTCTCATGTCTGCATATTTCTCTATAATCTACATTGTACCGGGGCCGTGTTTGCGTTTGATGGGCGTACTGATTTGGCGGTGAGCGTGGCTGGACCTGTGCATATAATAGATTGGGTTCAAAATTTCATGTTTTGCATAGGTTGTACATGGGACGGGAAGGGATAGTATTTTGATAGAAGCGATGGGATCGGATCGGATCAAATTGGATTGACATGCGAATCATTATTGGAGTCCTGTGGACATAATACATATAGGTGCCTTGGGGAACAGAGGCGAAGAAAGAGTCGGGAAGGAAAAAGAATTCATGATACAGGGGTGTTATTATGGGATGAAAGTATTGTTATAGAAGGCATGACTGTAATTAGAAGGCTTTTTCAGGTATACATACCGTCTATACTTTGGAAGATAGGCGATGAGCGTTGTGTTTGTTGTGTTTGTTGCATTCAGTGATGACCGTAATCAGCGTGGACGGACTTGATTGTTTGGATCGTTTCACAAGTTACAACATTGGAAGCCAAGGACGCTGGATGTTGCCGGCAGATACATATATGATAGAGCTTCTACAGTTGAAAAGCTGATGTCCGGTTCATGTGATTGCCGTCCACGATATTTGTTCGAAGATGAAGAAGAATGGTAGCTATGGTCTAGGTGTAGACCGCATTGTTGTGAAGTTCTTACGGGGACGAGTGGCCGGTCTTTTTGCATGAAAAGAGCCATGGTGGTTCACGATATCTTCGGCCTTTGCCGGGTCTTCTCGTGCCACTGCCTACTACACGGCATATCACTAGGAGTGCCTACTTGAAGTACGAACTGTGACTACATAGAACGCGATGCTTATTACTCTTTTGCACATCATGATCGTTTCTCATTAGATTCTTGACGTACGGGGAAAAGCAGCCATGGGGGTACGACGAGTAAGCCTTCTGCATACGAGTCTCGTCAAATGTTCGGAGATCGGCTGTGCAGAAGATTGCCGAGCCGAAACTGAACCCCTGGTCCCTGGAATGGGGATTTCATCCATGTTTCAAGCCAGGTAAATGCCGTGCCGCGTGCGGGATGCGGGATTTAAAGATCTCCATGTACAACCTACTCCGTAGGCAAGTATACCCCGACCGTGGAAAGCCACTAATAAAGGCTTTCGGAAACACTGTCAGAGGATGACATGTCACATTAGGGGTTGCATCCACTCAATAATAATCTGTAGCCTCCACAGAACCTTTTCGGTTCGATCAGTGTTGGTGCCGTGACTTGCAGCATGTCTGCGAGGTTTCTTCCCTCACGATGCTAAAAGATTGATAAACTTCTGCTTTGCATTGATGACTGTCTCGGGCCTCAGTCTGTGGGCACTATATCTGGTAGGTGCTCATACCGGGCTTTTCTGCGACCATCTCTCTTACCGTGGTGTTGTGGCACTCCATCCGATTAGTATTGCTGGCTACCTCTCGTTTCCAAGAAAATCTTTGACCAGTGCGGATAATCTGTTGGTACGAGCAATTCGACCTATCTTTCAGCACCTAGACGCAAGTAAAAGTAATCATTGAGATGCGCGATGAAGAAAAAAGTCATAGTCCAGTCCTTGCTTGTTCTTCTCAGAGCATCGCCTGACACAGCTTTGAATTCGCATCTTGCTTGACAGGCAATGGGCGCTCATCGTCACAAGCAGCCACCTTCAGGAGGAAACGAGCCAGAAGAAAATTGAGATAATATGATTTCATCTGGCATGGCGTCACATCTGTGTACATGTATGTCCAAGCTGCCGTCATTTGATTGAGCTGCTCGACAGAAACTGGCGGATGAAGTGAGATGTGGAGTCTATCCCGGAACCGGGGAAAATCGTCCGCCGAGCCCAACTTGTAAGTTGTGGCCTTGTTTACAGGGACGCAAAAAAAAAGAGCAAACGTTCTCGAAGCTGTTGGAAGAGAGAGCTCCACCCTGATTGAAATCGCAGCCAGACTTCTTCTCATTTCAAAAGCCGGCACAGCATCTATCCCTTCTTCACAAGCCACTTGCAATCTTTCTTCTCACGACCCACGAACACGAACTCAGCGCGCACTTCTTTTTATTGCTTCCACGCTTCCCTCTTTACCGTGTTTTAATCATAATGGTAGGTTTCACGCGTCGATCCTCCCTTCCCGTGATGCTCTGCATGGCTACAAAGGCAGACAAGCCTCGATCTCCAGCCGACACTCATTTGCGTCCCGTCGCTTGGCATGGACACCAACAGCTCACTGAAACGTGCGTCTTCATCGGAGACTAACTGCGAAAAAACTCGTAGGCCACTTCAATTCGATCCATCCGCTCCCTCGCTCCTCTTCTGGACCGAGTCCTCGTCCAGCGCATCAAGGCTGAGGCCAAAACCGCGAGCGGTATCTTCTTGCCCGAGTCAAGTGTTGAGAAGCTGAACGAGGGAAAGGTCCTTGCTGTGGGACCTGGTGCGCTGGACAAGACGGGCAACCGATTGCCAATGGGTGTTGCTGTCGGTGACCGAGTCTTGATTCCTTCGGTAAGTCGTCTTTTCACTCTATTGGGCGCTGCCTGGGACTTCTTTTACATTCCTCCTCCCGGGCAGTCAACGCTTAATACATTCATGCAGCTTGTGCATGTGAGCAAATAGCTGATGCAGAAATCTCTATAGTTTGGCGGATCGCCAGTCAAGGCTGGAGAGGAGGACTATCAATTGTTCCGGGAAAGCGAGTACGTTTCTCTTTGGAATCCAGTCTAGAGGGCTCTCTTCCTACATCTTCTTCGTGACCACACTAACTCCCGCCTTCCCAGGATTCTCGCCAAGATCAACGAGTAAGAAATGCCAGCGTCCGATTTACCGCGAAGAGGGTCGAGAAGAGGCGCATGTATCATAAATGTATTATAAAATGAAGTAGGATTGGGGAGAGGGATTGCGGCACAGCCTTGAATAGCATGCTTGTTCACTACTTGTTCTTCAAAACAACTTGGCTGCTTTCAAGGACGATGGAGAGTGAAAGTCTTGCAGAGTAGATTCAAATCTCCACTTATGATGTACGAGTCACGACCTTCTAAACGGGCTCCTTGATGATGCTGAGTACACCGAACTGAAAACAACCTCGACTCGCTTTCGAACTCGGTGCCCTGGTATACAGTCCGACACATTCTGCTGGACCTGCCAGTCTGGAGCTCCATGCCAATTCGCGTTCTTTCCTCTTCTAACAACTGGTTCCTCTGCATCAATGACAGGCCGGGACCTGGAAGATGTTTCCTGTACAGATGCCGCCAGCGCAGAAACAATCAGTCGCACTAAGCACCGCAAGTCAACAATCCGTCGACAGGCTGCTGGGGGTATTTCCTGTCAGGCGCGTTGCTGAGACGCGCCCCCTCCCTGCCCGGAGCCGCGGTTGGAGATGACGGGTCGTGCAACTAGTTCGGCTACGTGAGGGGCTGTGAAGAGCCCGACGAGCCCGATGAGCTGAGCGCGATACCGAACATCATCCTGGGTATGTGCCGAACTTGACGCTGGTCAAGATGGCATCAGACGGTATTTATGCTGTAGCCTTCAGGTGAGAATGATGGCACCTGCAGAACCGAGCTGCCCGTATGGCCGTGTCCTTGTAATTGGCTCAGTGGCAGAGAAAGTAGGAAGTATTGTAGGTAAGGTACCTAGGAAGGAGCCCTCGTCGGGCGTAGGTACTATGTACTCGAAGGTATACCTAGTACCTGCGTGCGTTGGGTGCGTGGGTACGTGGATACGTGGGGTTCGTCGGTACTTCGGTACTTAGCCACCTTGGCTGCCAATTTCTTGAACGACACGCCGCCCGCCAAGCGTCGCTGCCTCGTCACCGTCACCATACTTCCCCTTTCTTCCCACGGTCGTATTCCTGACAATCCTCACCTCCCCTTTGCGGCCCCCGACGTCCCTCAGCATCCTGTCTATTTGCATCGTGCCGCCCGTGATCGACTTGTTCGATATACTCATCCTGAATCTGCACCGCGCACGATCCGTCACAATGCCGAGCAACCGTAACTACGACTTCTTGGTACGGCTTCCCCACGGCTTCCTCTCCCAACACCCCACCCCACGTCTCGTCATCTTGTCGTCGCATTCATCCTCTGCCCCCAATGTCGCAACTTGATGGCAGTTATGCCACGTCGATTGATTTTACCTTTTATCTATCGGCGGTCTTTCCGTTGTTTTCGTCGTTTTGCGAGCTCAGGAACCCATTAGCTTAATGAAGGGAGCAATGCCGAACCCATTCGTTGATGCCTCATGCTGACCTCCCGCTCTTCTGCTCTTCAGATCAAGCTGCTGCTGATAGGCGACTCTGGCGTTGGCAAGTCCTGCTGTCTATTGCGCTTCAGTGAGGACTCGTTCACTCCATCCTTCATCACGACGATTGGCATCGACTTCAAAATCCGAACTATCGAGCTCGATGGCAAGCGTGTCAAGCTGCAGATCTGGGACACCGCCGGCCAGGAACGTTTCCGAACCATAACCACGGCCTACTACCGTGGTGCCATGGGGATCCTTCTAGTTTACGACGTCACCGATGAACGATCTTTCAATAGTACGTTGATTTCCCCGTGACTCGTCGGCCGGCTGTATTTCGTTCCGCCCACCGACCGAGCTATTTGCAAATGCAAATTCGAGAGACTCTACATGCAACGGCAGTCTTGCAAGCTCATTTCTCTGCACCTTATCAAGATATGATTGCTAACTTGGACAACACAGACATTCGAACCTGGTTCCAAAACGTCGAGCAGCATGCAACCGAGGGCGTCAACAAGATTCTAATCGGAAACAAGTGTGACTGGGAGGACAAGCGTGTTGTTTCAACAGAACAAGGTCAGGCATTAGCAGACGAGCTCGGGATCCCCTTTCTCGAGGTCTCAGCGAAGAGCAACATCAATATCGACAAGGCCTTTTACAGTCTGGCTGCCGATATCAAGAAGCGTCTCATCGACAGCTCTAAAAACGACACAGCTGGCGGCGCCGGAATTAATGTCAACGACAAGACGGAGAGCGGCGGTAGCAAGTGCTGTTAATTCACGATTTCTAATGCCCTAGAGGCACCCTTTTGCATGACGTGGTGAACTGCACAACATGTCGTTCCACCCAGCCTGGAAGGAGCAGGTTCTCGATGAGTGAGAGAAAGTACCCACGACTCACGCGATGCGGATCTCCCACGTTCTTTTGGTTGCTTGTGATGCGGGAAATGATATAGTCTTTGGAGGGGTTGTTTGCTTGAACGCAATGGCCATACTTGACGATTTTCTATTCTTCTTTTTTTGTTGTTTTCCTCTTTTTTCTTTTTTCTTTTTTTAATTGCAACATTGCCTACGCTGCGCCTTTCTCATTCTCTTTCTATTCAAGAAGGAGCAAGGTGGTCCGGAGTTCTTTTGGTAGTATTTGATCTGGGTTCCAGCACAGGTTTCTTTCTTTTTTCTCTCATTTCCTTCTATGGCCCTCTTTTCTGGCTGCATCACGAGACTCGACGGAGAGGGAACTTCGTCACTTAGGTAGTGTAGAAGGTGGGGATAAACAGCAGTGGTTGGGAGCGTCGCAGGCTATCGTCACTATCGTCATGAACGTGGACATGTGTTGATTTGTTCTTCTCCAGTCAGGCATCGTTGGTGTGAACATGCGTTTCGTGCAGGCTGGGGAGACGGAAAATGGCTAGAATGTGATGTGCGATGACCCGGAATATCCTTGAATCACTCCGTACACAAAGGGAAGGCGGTCTAAAAGTGAAGCAAAGCAGGGAAAAGAAGAGAAAAAGAATAGCCAAGTAGGAAGAAAAAGGCAAGAAAAAACAGGGGAGGCCTGTCGATTGAAAAGGCCTTGGTCGGTTTACCAGTTTATTATTGACGCATGAAGTACGTTTCTCGATTCCATCATCATGTTCTTTCCAGCCGGAAGCATGCTCTGATTCCAGCGCCGCTGAAAGCGCCTCGCCTCAGCATCGTTGGCACACGCGACAATGAAGCGCCCCTGTGAGTATTTCTGCGCCTGCATCGCCTTGCGCGCAGAATATGGAATTTGATCCTTTGCACCGTCATCGCCTCCCATCTCTGCCTTGCGCGACGCATTTGAGCTTGCACTCGCACTCTGAAGAGACTGATCCAGGTCCTGCGGCGGGCTCACCTCCCACGCACACCCCCTCGCCACACCATCCTCACGTATCCCCCTCTCCAGCTCCCAGGCCGTCAAATTCGGCGGATACACACGCACAAGCACCACGGGCGGCTTCTCCCCATATCCCAACCGACGTGTCATCTCCTCGAGGCCTTTTTGCCACTTATGCGTCACTCCCACACGTCGCCTTGTCATCTCCACGGACGTTTTGCTCGCGGAGCCAGACGTCACGGTGAAGGCCTCTAGCTCTGACACGGGGTCATCGTTTGCTCCGGACTGGAGGTGCGTCGGGACGGTACTCTCCCATAGACCATGGGCGTTTTCGAGCCGGTGATGAGATAGCCTGTGGAGGCGCAGGAGTCGGTCGTGGTATGAGATCGCGGCGATGGGGTTTCCGAAGGATATGTTGTATTGGCCGTTTGGTTCAAGGGTTGTGGGGTCGCGTTGTTGTTGGACTGGCGAGAGGGGGGGGGAAGGGGGGGGGGTTGTGTTCTCGTCAGCGTGATGAGTTCTATCTCTAAGTTTGTTTCCAGTGACGTTGATGTTTTTTTCGGGAGGGAGTTGCTTCACTCACTTACTCTTTGTGATGACGGTTTGCCAGCTTAGGAGGTCACTTGGCGCGAGACGATAAAAGTCACTGGCGTTGAGGCTCGGGCTCAGTCCCTTGAGGACGAGCATTAAACGAGGATCATGGGGTTTTTTGGGGGCTCCTGTAGCCGTTGTCGTTGCTACTGTTTCTGGCTCGGGCTCGGTGTGAGATGGCTCTTTGGGAGAGGAGGAGGCGCTCTCGGCGACAGAGATGCCGCTCTCGAAACGGCTGCGCCTGTGGAGGAGCGGCCAGGCTGGGCTGGGGTTTGGATCGGCTTGGAGGGAGGTTCGGGAGGTGGATAGGAGGCGGGTTGGGGCCGCGCGGGCGGCTGCGGCGCGGAGGGGTTGAGGACGGAGCATTAACCTGAGTGAGGCATTTGATGTTGTATTCGCTTTCTCCTCTCCCTGAAGGGTCCTTTTCGCGGTTCGATATTTGCTATGTACTTTCAGGGAGAGAGAACTTGGTGGAAACTTGAAGGGCAAGACGGGTCAAGTGTTTCAGACGCGGTCGCGTGGATGGATTTGGGGTGGTGTTGCAAGTTGCAACGTTGGAACTTGCAAAAGACGCAACACATGTGGGTCCTGTCGCGGACCTCGGGCCACTGACGGGCAGAAGAGCAATTCCTTCGGTGGTCCAGAGGCTCACTTCATGCAGCCAATTATGTACGTCGCAGCCGCAACGCCAAGTCAACTTGGGTCTGAGAGATCGCGACTGATGAATCGAATCATGGTTTCCATCTCATAAAGCCAATCGCAAAGTCGATACGGCACGTACAGTCACTAAGACTGTAGGGATGTAATTATCAGATCCATTTTACGAAGTAGGTATTCATCCTTGATTTCACTCCCAACTCTCAAGTTGCGACTGTATGGAGTGGAATTGCCGCTTTGGATTTAGCTTGTCGTTGCGGGGCGTGATTCGTGAATTCCCATCTTCACATCTTCACATCTTCACAATTTCATACACCTGTAGGCTGTGAATGCCGGACCACATAGGTACAACTTTTTGCAGCATGGAAGGTTTTGAAGAAAAACATTGAGCTGTCTTTTGTTCGAGACTTACTTCCAAAGGCCTCAGGTCCTCCGCTCCTTTTAATGGAATTACACTTGCCTCTCTAATTGATCAAATTTGCGCCTCAGGTGGACGAAGAAGTCACCCTCACGGGCCTTCGCTTTTGCGGATTTTCGCGGATTTTGCATCGACCCCACGTCACATCACCGCCATGGTTAAGAAAAGCATCGACGCCAAGGTTCGCCCGCTCGCGAACCCGGCCCTCGAGAAGGCCAGCCTCCTCGGTGCTGCGCGCCTCTACGTCAGCAAGGATACCCTCATTGCGTTGACTAATGGCCTTGACAATGGGAAGCCATGCGTGGTCGAGAAGCTCGAGGACCCTGACGGTCTACCGAGGAGAGAGGCGACGCTGTGGGTTCTGCCGGACAAGAACCTCAGTCCCAATGTTGTCGTGATGACGAGGGCCTTCCAAGAAGCAACGGGGTTCAAGATCGGGGACCAGGTGAGGATTGCGCTGCTGGGAGAAGTGAGCATGGAGGTGCCGGATGCGAAGGACGTGCTGGTACGGGATGTGAGCAGCGAGTCAGGGGCGACGACAACGACGGGAGAGACGAGATATCCTCCTTGTTGGGAGTTTGCGCTGGGCTTATCCATGGGTGAGTTGTTGTTTGTGGTGGCCGAGTGGCAGCCTCACCGGGGCAGACATCTCTTTTCTCGCTTGAGCCAACGACTACTAACACACACAAACACATTATAGACCGCGCGGAACTGGTTTTCCCGGGAATGATATTAGAAGGCGTCAGCATCAACAAACTGCGCCGAAGCTACAAAGTGCTCGCTGTAAACACGCGCTCCAACAGCATCGCCAAGTTCAAGCCTTCGTCGACATCGATTCGCATCCTCGGCGCTGATGAACCCGACGACGCAGCGGCAGTTTCTACCTCCGCTGCCGCTGCCACTGACACGGCCTTCACAGGAGGCGACCTTGCCGTCACAGGCGTGCCAGGCCTCACCTCCCAGATCAGCACCATCAACCGTTTCCTCCGGGGCTTCACCCGTCCCTTCTGGGTCAAGGACGAGCGCGAATCATGCGCCTTCGTCCTGCATGGCGGCCACGGCACCGGCAAGACCCTGATTCTGCAACGCATCGCCGAGTCGCGATGGGGCCGTCCCTTTTGGATCAAGCCCTCGGACAAGCTCACCACCGTCCGCGACACCTTCAAGCAGGCCCGCGCCTCGCAGCCATGCATGGTCCTCCTGGACGGGCTCGAAGAGCTCATCTCAAAAGAACGGCCCAACCGCGAGGCTGTCGTGGAAGCCCTGGCCGAGGAGCTCGATGCCCTCTCCGCTGAGGCCAGGGCCGCCGGTGCGCTGCCCAAGGTCGTCGTCTTGGCCACGTGTGAGGACTACATGACGGACGTGCCGGCCAAATTGCAGAAGCGATCCCGCTTCCGCGAGAACATTGCGCTGCCGATTCCGCGCGCATCTGAACGGCTAGAGATCCTCGAGTACCTCGATCCGCCGATCCGGCCAGACGAAAAGGCGGAGTGTCTGGCCAGTGTGGCGCAAAAGACGCATGCCTACAATGGGGATGACCTGGCGACTCTGGTGCTCAATGCAAAGAAGATCTTGGGTAATCGGTTAGACGAAGAAAGCAGCACAGTATCAACAACTTCCTCCGCCTCGGCCATCCCCGCAGAGTATTTCATGTCTAAAGAAGATATGTTGCAGGCGCTGAGGATAACACGCCCGACTGCCATGCACGATATTAATCTCAAGCCGCCGACCATTCACTGGCAGGATGTAGGCGGACAAGAGAACCTCAAAAAGGTTCTGAACCGGATGATCAAGAACACCAAGGTATGTCTCTCATGTGCTGTATCTTGATATTGTGCCAACTACTATGTTTTGGAAAACGCATCAAACTAATGCCCCTACGCTTCTCAAAGAACACCAACCCCTCCAGCCGCCATGTCCTACGCAACCCCCCCAAGGGCCTCCTCCTCTACGGCCCCCCCGGCTGCTCCAAAACACTCTCCGCCCAAGCCATGGCCACCGAATCCGGCTTCAACTTCTTCGCCGTCAAGGGCGCCGAGCTCCTCAACATGTACGTCGGCGAGTCAGAGCGCGCCGTACGCACCCTCTTTGAACGCGCGCGCGCCGCCTCCCCCTCCATCATCTTCTTCGACGAGATCGATTCCATCGGCGGACAGCGCGGACCAGGCAGCGGCGCTTCACCCTTCTCCGGAGGAGCCGGATCCTCGTCCTCCCGCAGCAACGGCTCCGTCAACATGCTCACCACGCTGCTCACCGAAATGGACGGCTTTGAAAGCCTCACGGGCGTGCTTGTCCTCGCGGCGACGAACCGCCCCGAGGCTATGGACCCGGCTCTTATGCGGCCGGGACGCTTTGACCAGGTCCTCTATGTTGGGCCTCCGGATCAAGTTGCCCGAGAGGCTATCTTTACGGTGCATCTGCGCGGGCTGAGCGTTGCGACGGATGTGGATGTGGTGGAAGCGGCGCGCCTTGCGGATGGGTATTCTGGCGCGGAGATTAGTGCGATTTGCAATGAGGCTGGTATGGCTGTGCTGGAGCGCTTTGATGATGATAATGGCGAGGGAGGAGTCAAGTTGGAGATTGCCATGGCGGACTTGGTGGCTGCTATGGAGAAGACGCCGAGGAATATTACGCCGGGTATGATTCACGGGTATGAGGCTTGGTCGAGGCAGTTTAAGAGGAAGTAGGAGGTACATATGTATGTATACGGATATATGATTTGCACATATGCTGCGGGGCGTACGTGTGTGTGCGTGTGTGTGAATGTGTCGGTGTTTCCAGTGGTGAAGTCAAAAGAGAAAGAAGCAGGCGTTCTTTATCCTTCTCCATGATTGTTCTAGCACCATTTTTAGCACCATCTCGAATCTCCTAAGTGAGTATTGTTTCCATTTCCGAGGTCCGGCTATAAAGATATTACCGAGAGCTAGCCATATAGATATTTCCGAGAACCACCCGTATATTGATGATGCGTGTGCGCAGAACATACTCAGGTATAAAGGACAAGACACAAAAAGCACAAAATGATCATCAAAAACAAACATAGTCCGTTATTTCGTAGCCTTGCCAGGTCGTCCGTGTTTTCCCCAGGCAGGCGAATCTCCTTCCACCCAGGCATAGCGCTCGCAATTTGCGTACAATCAACGTGGTTCAGGACTTGGAAGTTGGGAGGGAGAGACAAGGCCCCTGCTTGAAACCAACGTTCCTCGGCTTGACCAGATTGCGTTCCCCATGTCCACGACCGTCCGTCGTCTTTGGGGGTTTTTTCAAACACCAAAAGGTCAGACATGGCGCCGCGTGAAGAATCGTGTGCGACGTGTGGCAACGACAGCTGAATGACAGGAAAACCTCAGGGGCCAAACCCCTCACGGTTTCCATCATCAGTATCATCTCAATTTCTCTTGCCCAAGACAAACGATTCTCATTCGCAGAAGAACACACACACACACATCGCCCAATCAATCCACCTCCTCTTCCCAGTCTCTCACTCCATCCCAAAGCACCCGTCGCCATATTGCCGTCCATTCGCAGTGGGGAAAAAAGGGAACCAAACACACAATCAAGGCGCATTATGAAAGCTTTCGCCAATCTTCAGCATAGCTGCATTTCGAATAACTGGAGATAGAAACGCCCCAATCACACGGTAAGAGAACATGACACAACGCCACCGAGTTGCCCATTTCTGTCTGAAAAACCTGCCACCCCAAAGGCCGTTTTCCGGTCATGATTGAAACATGTTCCATTCACTCTCTCCGCGTGCGCAGCGAAAAAAACGGAGGCGCGTAGGAGAGGGGAAAGAGCCGCGCAAACCGCGAAAAATCGAAAATATACCTAAGCAGAGGGGGGTGAATCCACCTATGCGCCGTCGCCAAGAACCAGAAAAAAAAAGGCCGAAGCAGATATGAAATGAAAGCTTTGAAACAAAACACGGCAAAACACACACAATGTGACCCTCATGACTCTTCATCGAATCTGCCTCTGCTCCCCGTTCCGACTGCCGCAGTTGATAGGCTGATGGAGATCTTTGGTGTGCCGGAGCCACCGCCAAAGGACTTTCGTTTCGGCGTTGATAGGCGAGGGCCAGCAGCTGTCGTCTTTATATCGGAGGTGCTGCTGCTACGGCGCTTGTTGTGCAGCAGTCGATCAAGCTCGTCGTCTTCGTCTTCTTCGCGGCGACGTTTCTCCGATAGGCGCTCTAGGGGCGGAGCCACGATACCCCACGCAGTAGGTTCAGGTGCGACTGAGGCCTCGGAAGCGTCTGCGGGTGAAACATCTTCAAAGAATGCATTGTCGTCGCTGTCTTCATCAGACGCGTAGTCGACTAGAGGCTTCGTCGGCGTCAAGGGCCCGTTGTCGGACAAGAATTGATCATCATTGGCCAGATCCTCCAGGGTCTCTTCGTCGTCGTCCTCGGGATCGGAAGTATTCCAATAGTCCTCCTCTGTGGGATCTACAGGTAATTGGTGGTGCATAGGTGTCAACCTTCGGGCCATGGCGAGACCTTCTTCCAACGAGTAGTCCATGCTATCTGTGTAGTCTTGTGTTTGGTCATAGCGCACGATAAGGTCGTAGATTGTGCTTATGTAGCTGAAGCGAATGAGGGAGTCTCGACGGTCCGCGACCAAGGTATGGATCAGGTCCTTGTGATTCTCCTTCCTGACAAACTCGAATAGCTCGATGCATGCGGAGCTGAGTAGGTTATCTCCGGGCAAGATGTCTAACAGTATATCTAGAACCGGGACCAATACCCGCCGCTCCAAAATCTGCTTCAGGTAGAACTCGTCCTGAAGGGCAATGAGGCTGCGGAAAAATCGAATGGCCACTAGAATAGAGACGAGTTGTTAGATCTGAACGAGAACCTTGATCGAGACCGGACTTGGAAAGTCAAGACGCGGGATGCATCGTGTATTTGATGATAAAATAGGGGAAGGAAGAGGCTTACCCAGTTGCAAGAACTTCTCACGGCTTTTCAGTAACTGAGCAACTCGCTGAACAAGGTTGTGACTCAGCACAAAATACCTGCTATATCGGTGATGCTGTCGAATGAAGAACAGCAAGACATCCACGAGGTGAGAAAACATGGAAGCTTGCTGGACTCCGAAATTCAGATCCGTTTGCCTGTCCAGATCGATCAACGGTTTGAAGAGCTTGGGAGCCGCGCGTTCGTACAGTCGTGTGAGAAAAAGTTCCTGCTGAGGGTCTACATGTGTGCGCACAGGGGCGGCGGAGTTTTGGCCATTCGAGGGACCTGGCGGAGGAATCCCCTGATCTACAAACACTTTCAGCACGTCACAAACCTGAGTCTTGACACCCAGATCAACTTCGACGAGCAAGACGTCGACCAATAACTCCACCAAGGTCGGTTGATTATCATGCAGCTGGCGGTTGATGGCCTGTCGAATCTGCTGCGGTTCGTGATCCATGCTGGTGACTAGTATTTCCGTCGCGGCGACTCTGACTCCAACGTCTCTGTGCCTGAGCCCGTAGTGGATGACCGGAAGCAACCCGAGCGCAAGCATGTGGTGGAAGATGCCTGTTTTCATGGTGGGAGCCTGTATGATCTTAGCAAGGGCGGAACACTGCTGAATGAACAAAATCGCGTCCTTCTTCTTCTTTTCGTCGCGGCAGTTGGTGTTGAATATGCTGAACAGCTCGCTGAGGAGACGCTCATTCGACTGGATATGTGAGACGACTTCAACGTGGTTGAAAAAGATCAACGAGTTCAGAACGGAAAATGTAGGATCGTCAAGTATCCGGGCGAGAACCACGTCTTTTAGGTATTGGAGGCGGTACGTCTGGTGAATCTTGTAAAGCGTGTGTTCATCCTCGATGGGAACAACTTCCTTGAAACGGCCTCGATTTTCGAGCCATTGTCTATGATTGGCTTTGTGGCTTGGAAAGTCGGGATCGTATTCCAAAGCGCCCATTACGCCGAGAAGGCAGTCGTCTGATATGGCGCGCTCGATAATGGCAGTGTCGTTTAAAAGTATGATAGCCTTCATGATGTTGCAAAGTCGGTGGAGGTCGGGAAGGCTCTCTAGATCCTCCGCCATTTCGACTAATGGAACCAGCTTCATAATGTAGTCGTCCGCTATGACAAATTTGGTCAAAGCATCACGCCCGTTGGCGCCTGTGCTCAAGATGCGCACATTTGACTCGATTTCTGGCAAATTACCGAGCTCGGCCATGGGAAGACTCATCGACGGGGGAGCTTCCATGGTCAAGTCATCTGACAGACCGTCGTCGCCTCCAAGATTGCTGGACAGTGCCTTCTGGACGCTGCTCACGAAATCCCTGCAGGAAGATTGCCCGTATTAGCCAACATGGAAGAAAGTGTCAAAATCAGAGTCTGATGCGAACCATATTAAGGCGCAGCCTTCAGCTTCTTGGAAACTGAGGGCCATATCCGTGCCACATGAGGATTCTTGCCACACGATGAGTGTTTCTGAAGTGGGAGTCGCATTAGTTTTATCGGTTATCAGACGAATAGGGGACAGGTGGACGGGAAAAGAGTCGAAGTGCGCCGACTGGAGTGCTCACCTTGCTGCTTCTGGAAGCCATCTTCCTTCTGAATCTTGGTCTCTAACAGAAGTTGCTCTGGATGCGCCTCGGATTCAACAAGGACTCTGGGGTCTTTGCGGCCTTCGTCCGTCTTTGATAGAGGGACAAGACAAAATGGATTAGCACAAGTTTGAAGGACAGAACCACAGTACTCAGGTGTCATGTGTCATCGAAATCGGATTGAATGGAAGCAGAGACTGGTGTTTTCTTCAACATACTGCGATGAAGGTTGCGGTACAGAGGCCGGTTCCGAGGTCGAACCAGTCATTTTCGCGAAGTTCGTAAACTTTGACGCGCTTTTTATCCGTCTGATGAGGCACAGGCTGTGCCATCATCAACGGCTCGGAGCCCACCTCCGTTTCGAAGTAGGCACTCAGATCGGGAGCGAGTTGCAGATGTTGTTCGAGGGATAGTTCAGGCAAGATGCTGTGGTTCGAGAGCGTGAGCGCCGCCACGGTGCTTCTCGTGTTTGCGCCAGAGTGGCGCAAGCGCAACTATTTGGGGAAGGGCGCCGATAGTGTCGGCGTGTCGCAATGACGCGATCGAATTGAAAGAATGAGGGCAATGGCGGGGCGGATGCGACGATGAGTCTTTGAGCGCGAACTCGATACGTGATGGGTTGAGAACGTCGAATGCGTTGGGCGCTGAAGCGGGTCGGGTTCGAGCAGCGATCAATAGCGACGAGAAACAAATCGAGCGGCCGAGCGATGCAAAGTCGGCGACGAGATGAGAGACTCGGACGATACAAGGCGACGGAGATGACGCGTGAGGATGCGCTGGGAGCCGGGTCTTGGTTGGGCTGAAGTCTTGTCGATGATGCGAGAGAGCCTCAGAGAGGATAGGATGGGTTAGCGAGGCACGGGGCGACGAAGCGGGAGTGGACGGGCCAGCCACACGCAGATAGACCACAGTGTGGGTCACAGTGTGTGCCACAGTGGGGGCCGAAAGAGGATATACGCTACGCGCGCGCGTGCTGTCAACTAAGAACTTAGGTAGGTACGTACTACGGACAAGTCGTGCAGCTAGGGTGAAAAGAAGAGAGAAATTGGCAAATTGAATAAAATGGTCAACTGGCTGCCGCTTGACGTGTTTTCTCGTTTTCTGGACTGTGCTCCACGCAGATGCTGACTCTGCTATGTACGGCAAAAACGCGGGGAAAGACAGCAGAAGATGGTGATAATTACTGTGCAGTGTGGAGGAGTGGAGGAGCTGCGACTGTGATGCAAGTGAATTCACGAATAACAACGTGGCTTTGAAGAATCGGGTGGGGAGAGCACGAGAGACACGAGAGACAACGAGACGGAACGTTGACGGACATAAAGAACAGACCAGGTACGTATAAATACCTTATCGCCAGTAGTGGAGTGCACTCTGCGCAAGTACTTGAGACTTTGTTCTCCCTAGCCACAATTATTGCCTTTGCTCCGAATGTAATCTTTTTGTCTTCCTTGTCTTGCCTCGGTGCCTTAGGTATTGCCCATTAATGTACATAGGTACTATTCAGCCTTGGCCCTTGGCCTTTTACCCTTCTTCATCTCCGTCTTCTGAGTCCTGACTTTGCAACTTCTTCTTTTGCGCCGCTGCCTCTGTGATTTGCAAATGTGACAAAGTGGCGATCCATTGGGGAAGATGCCAATGCGTCCATGCAGTCAACGGTACCGGGAAAAATCGCATAACAACGTCCAAACCCGTTGGGGAGCAGGGTGGGTGGTTGTGTTGCTTTCATGTTGCATCACGTTACGCAAGAGGAGGGGCATTTACGCTGACTTCATCATGACATGTGCTCCGTATGTAGTATGCTGTACCCTAGACCATGATTCAAAAAAATTGAGATGAGTCGGGAGTCGGGACTCGGGACACGATGCGCTTAAAAAGTGGATCTATCACAAAGCATGGGCATGGAATCCATGGCCTTGAGCCACCATGGTCCATGGCCCATCGGTGTTTCGATCAACATTACATACACCGGTAGTACCTACTCCGTAGAGCGAAAGAAACGAACATGGGGAAGGTTCGGCAGGATGAACCGAACCGAGATCATGTGCCTACCTACTCAGTAAAACAACGATATGAATAGCGGCATGCATGGCAGCACCCACCCCCGGTTACATGAGCCCTTGACCCGTAGATACTCCATAGGACCAGGAGAATCACAACGTACCGAGCGCACATAACTTTGGTCATAAGGCCAAAATTAACAGATGCGACTACATAGATCCCTTGGATCGTGCACACAACCATTTCGCGTATTATACGCAACGTTCCGAGCGATGGTCAACTTTCACTGCTCACTACCTAGTTTTATCCCTTCTCTTGAGATACTAGACAGTCTTATCAAAGCTCTCAGCCCGCCTGTGCACTCTCTGAGCTCGCGACGGCCTCGGCGCTCGAGTCGTAGCTCATGTTGGAGAGTACGTACGGAGTGGCACCCGATTTGCGAGCAGGCTGAGCACGAGGCTGCCGATAATAAGAGCCGCGACGGACGTCGGATGCCCTCAATGCCAAGAATCTCGCCGTAGAATACATACTGCGACTCGCTTCGCCCACGGGCTCCGAAAAGTTGCCGAAGCCGAAAGTGGGTAGGTATGCTGGAGGCAGTGGAGGTAGACAGGGTTTCTTTGCCATCATTTTGGGATGAATAGAAGTACATCACAACAAGTGTGTCGTGTGATACTTGTATGTACGTTCATTTCGTCATACCCTATTGGGATAGAGGAATTGAAAGAGGTGCTCGGGTGCCATGAGCCCAATATGTCACTCGGTGGATTGCATTCGATGGTATGTATAAACATAGAGAAGCAGTCCAGCAATAAAACATTAATGATTGATTTCATGGCGATGAGAAATAGATTGGATAAGAAATAGCAAATTTTACCTACACACAAACTTTCATAGATAGTCCATGAGCCCAGGACCGTCTTACCCGGTTCCAAGCAGGTATCACTCAGCAGACATGACACTGCGCGCAATGCAATCACATCATCCCATTCGCCCCATATATCATATGCGAGTCCGTAATGAATCAGATCATTCTTGATGGACAACGCCTTTCCCGACTAAGAAGTCTGACAACCTTTTGCCAACGGTAACTTGATGCCATTCAGCCAGACGCCGGACGGTCACCAGACCAAGTCTGCAATTGTATTTTCAAGAGATCTTCCCATCATTAGATTGAAAATTGAGAGAGCAAGAAGTCGTCGGTCGATGAATGGCCGAGTTTGAGTCCGGCGACAGTACTCGTTCCCCACGATCCGGCCCCCACGCGATCTGCCTGCATGCGATTTTCTTTTCGTGTGCGTTAGGCACGAGACGTAGTGTCAGCTGGTCTTCTAGACTGCAGTCCTCGGGGGCGAAATCACAGGCCAAAAGTTGATACAGAGTGCTCAGTGCGATGGCGTGTGATGCTGTTCTTCGCGCTGAGTTCAGAGTAGTTAGTCACAGACTCATAGCGCGTCAACAAAGCAGCGTCGAATCTCGATACTTACATACATACAATGCCATTGACTGGACTCTGGAGTCGCTTCATAAGTTCATGATGAACTAGACCGACTTTTCTTTTTGCTTTCTAAGCTCAATCGGCGCTGTCAAGTCTCGTATGTCGAGCGATACGAGCTTGATTAACCTCTGGACTTGAACCTCGTCATGAGCCTCGCCGTTCTTTTGTCAAAGGCAAAGATCGCCCCCCTCTGAGACATATATATACACAAACACAAGGCTCAAGCACGGTGGTAGGATCGCAGCACAGAATCCTGCGGGGCTTATTCCCCTAATGGACTTTGCTTTTTGAGGATGGGGCGCGTAGCACACGAATCCTGTGACTTACTTTGTCACGAACTTGCTATGTTGTTCCAAGCACCTACGTACTCTCATATACCTATATCCACCTTTCTGGTATCTGTGTACGAATAGTAATGAAGTTGTTACTCAATCTTGTATGCAGTGAGATTCGGATCGCACGTCACTCATTTCCGTGGTGCGATGTGTCACAAAGTGCGAGAATAGGAGCACAGTGGCACTTTGAGCAGGAATACGCGTATGATGAGGAAGTTGCTTTGAACAGAATTCTACTGGAAAGATAAGATTATCAGATCTTGTATCAAATTGGAGTGCCTTACTTGGACATGGAGAGGTAATGGGGTGCATAATCTTTACCCAGGTCCCAGCGTCTCCCTTCCGAGTCACAGCAGTAGCCTCAGTAGGTACAGACAGTGATGGAAGGTTTTGGCAGGCAAGAGGCACCTAAAACCATCGACACCTAAGCCCTTGTTCAAAGTCCTATTGTTCCTGCTGAGTATATAAATGAAGTGTAACAGTGGCGCAAGGGAACGGCAGGAACTTTATGCGTTGTAGTTATACGTACGTACAAGCTCTGTGTGGATGCCACTGGAGCGGTCATGGCAACACGAGATGCGTAGCACAGCATACCTACATGGCCACAGACTGACCGACCCGAGATATCGAATTCTCGGCATCACAAGAGTGTGGGGGAAAATAGTGGCGTCAACGATCACGATTGCATCTGAATCGAGATCTCTAATTCAATTCGGTCGGTCGGTTTCGAGGAGCGAAGAAGGAAATTTCCTCTTCTCTCGTTTAGACACAAGCAATGCGGAAAGACACCGATGACATGATGTGACCGCGCAGCCTGGCCACCTCACGACTCTTCAACAAGTTGTCGTGCTTTCTGCTGAGACATGGACGCAAAATGGGGAGACGGCGTGGAATGCTAGTCACCTGTCTTGGCACCCGCGTGGTGACTCCTTCTCGTCGTTCAGTCACGAGTGAAACAAGCGTAGCTCATCGAATCAGTCTCCGACTATCGTCACCGGCCCTGCTCAACTCGGCCATGTGCACATATCATGCCCGTAAGTTTGTGGCAAAGCCGTGGCATGCCGTTCGCGAGTCAATGTGCATCCTTTACCCGACTGTGGGGAACTCGTCTTGAGATGAAGCCGTCAATTCCAACATCTGCATTGTAATCTCGGGGATTTGGTGGTCTTGAGCCGGAGCTCGATACCATTCTGGCCCTTGTTTGTATGCCCAAATATGAAGCTGCTAGATTGGGGCGCCGGGCGGTAGGCAGTCGATGTGCTTTTACGCGACGGCATAATCGGGCATCCCGGGTCTCTTGGTTGATGCGATTCTGAAAAATATTGATTGCTGCCTGTGAAATGAGCCAAGCACACACGTTGAGGACTTGTAGTTGTGAGTAGATTCTCCCGATCAACTGCGAATAGTCAGCCAGTACGACGGTTGTTTTTGCTCCAAAATCGGCGACTTCGGCCGTTATAAGTTGGCACAAATGAATTCAATAGAGCAGTGATCTGGAACATGGCTGATATGAAAGGCGCAGAAGAGGTTCACCTCCACGATGGAGCATCATGAGTGCGTCATTGACGGAACTTGAAAGACAGTATAGACAAACCAACTCGTCTCCAGTGTTCAGGGCCGTAAGTCAGTCCCAGATCGAGATACTCATGGAGTCGTACATACACCCAAATTGTGCTTGAGTCAGTATGTATACCTACGTAGTTTGGTGAACGCCCAACCCTGCCCCCCAGACATGGTGAGGCTAAGGAGGCGTTGTCGGAACTTGGAAGCCACCAATTGAGTAGCCCCCCAGCCTTATTGAAACGCACTAGTCGGCCGCCTGGTAGAGGTTGAGCTCCGTATTTTTATTTTGGTTTCGGTCCGGCTTCTGCATCTTTAGAGTGAGTGCTGCACCCCCGAGATGTTGCATTTTGGCGTGGACGAAGCGGGTAAGAAGCGGATCCTGGCTGTAGGACTCGATGGCAGTCCCGATTAATAGCTATGACGTGCGAAATCGTTTGGCGTACGGTGATCGCCGCCATAGAAGTTCAGTAATACACTACCTCGGGGCGTGACGACTCACGAGATCTAGTGAGCTGCAACGTTGAATGCAAAAGACAGCAATCTCGTGCACGTTCTCATGAGGGAGACGCGATTGTGCCCGAAGACGTACTTCGGAATTGGACGGCCAGAGGGCAGATCGCATGCAAGTCAGCACCTTCCCGAGAATGAGGCCATTCCGAACCGCTGTACCGTTGTCCTTCGAATTCTACACTACTGAACCCGTCAATTCTCTAAGACCCAAGGCGACTTCTGGCCAACGGCGTGGCTGTCACAAGAATCAAGTATGTAGAGTGAGCCACTAGACAGCATGATGATAGGGTGATGCGGACGATGACGGGAATATTGTCGTGCACGCGGCGAGAACGTCTGGCATCCCACTGTAGCTAGATGCTTCTTATCTCCTCGGCCGATTCTGCTGTAACGGCAACCCATCCGGCGCCATGCGCCAGACAAGGGGGCCACGGGGCGAGACGAGCACACCAGACTGGATTTGGGTTACGAAAATACGAGGCACCTGGTGTCCTTGACTAACTCGTGGATGGCGAAAACCTAGCAGCTCGTCAAGGATGCCGCCCTGACTTGAACACATGCAGACAAGGCCGGCTCGACCGGAGTTCGACGTTGCATACCTACTATACATGGAGTCATTGCTGAGTACATAGGTTAGGTACATAGGTAGCAAGCCGGACGCCTCCTTATGCACAATAGATGGCGGGGACGTGCGGGAAGATCGTCAAAGACAGTACGGAGTAGTCTTCATGCTACTGTCACGCGCAGCGGCACTTGTCCGGAGGGGGCGATCTGGTGATATAAGATTTAGAGAATCGAGCAAGACCGCACTCTCGCGCCACCCGGCCGAATGAATGCCAGGAAAAATACCAGAATGAATGCAATTATGTGACTCTCGGGGTCGTGTGAAGGGTTCGGTAGCATTGGTGGCGGTCGCATCGAGTACCATCCAGTCCATTGCCGTCAAACTCCACCAGGGCTGAGCGATGCGAGAGCACCGCGACGTGTAGACAGGCTTGGCGACCCTCTTGGCGACAGTTAGGGGATATCCTACCAGATGATGTCAAGCTCCAGCTGTGGCGCACGTTTGAGCTGGACCTCGCGAGTCGCTACATACCTATGTCTCCGATACGTCAGTCGGTGCGTGGTATGTAGCGTTGTTGTCGATTCTCTCCAACAAGGCCGCACGTGGATGGCTTATCAACCACCGGATCTTGCGTCCCGGAGCCCAACATCGCATTGAATTCTCTGCCACCGGGCCTTAGCCAGCCACGATGTTCGGAGTCCGGACACTAGGTGCGGTAAGCGAAAGGTGTCGAGAGGAGATACCTATTATGCGAACGAGGCGTACGCATGGGCAAATGAGAGAGCTGCGGTAAGGCGGAATCCGACGCACGATAAGGTCCCAGTAAGAAATTCTCCACTCTTTCTTCTTCCGTGGCTTCAAAAGAACAAATGTGCGAAAAAGGAAGGCGGTACGTAGATATTTTCTTCCGAGCCACCCTCCATTGTTCAGGATGCCACATCATGTTGACGACTGCGATCAACCGCCTCTCGAGCCATGATCAACGGATGATCAATAGACCTTTCTTCACAAGGGGCTCTGTGTATTGTCTCGTGCATGCAGGCGGGAAGTCCGTGCTGCGAAAGAGATCCGATATGTGTGGAAGATGAAGTTGCGTGCTCATACCGCGGCCTTGGAGTTGTCACGTATGTGGCATGCGCATATACATAGAATTGTAGTCGTCGATGAAATTTGGGGTTTTACGACGGACTCGTCTCCGTATTGTGTGTCAGTGCCACGTCTTCTGCCTCCATCTTTGGCGTGAGTGACACGCAGTTATTCTGCGTGTCGTCATCCGCCGGCAACAGATAACAACTGGTCCTTAAGAAACCCCCTGCTCATATTGGAGCAATGGCAACACTTTGTCTTTTGCAGGTTGAGTCAGAAAAGTAATGGAACTTTGGAATCGGACTGATATCTGCGTCAGCCGGCAAGGACCGGTTCATCGCCTTGCAACTCGGCCGCGCACCGAGCAGGTCATTGCAGAGGATAATTTTACCTTGCGGGTTCGTACAGCATACAGCAATGCGTGCATGTGCTTGCTCAACTTGACGCAGCCATTCTAGAATGCCGAGCGCAACCATCACATGGATGGCCCATCCGCAGTCCTGGTACAACATGGGTATCAACTGCGACATACGCAGCTGCGCCCAATCAGGTGTCGGCTTCGATGTACGTGCAGATATCGCTTTCCAACACTGCTGTGATGATGGAGAAGCGTAGATTGACTTCGCAATGTGGCCTCTCGGCGGTCCAAAGAGGTTCAAAGAGGTCCAAGGACTCAGGGCTGAAGCCTGAAACACTGCTTCTCGGACCTGGCCAGCCAGTGGCGATAGAATTCTCCATCTCGGACTACCGGTACCGGACAGAATTCGTTGTGCAGCCCATACTCCGTACAAGACCGAATCGACACGGGATTCAGGGTTGCGGCTGAAGAGGGGACTGACGTCTGCAGGACGCGCAAAGAAAATACGATGCGTGTCGTGACTCCGAGTGAGCCCAAAGCTGAGCAAACATCATCCGGTCCGTCAACCCCTTCTCGTCCGGTGCAGCTGTCTAAGCTATCTAGCGCAGCTGCCAGAGCCACCCCTTCTCGCTTTCACAGGCTATGTACAGTGTACACTGTATAGTACCAGCGGTACATACAGCTGCCAGCAACACACCCCGCAGCCGCCGCCGGCTGGTGGTGGGCCCGTCCCCTCGTTCTACCCTCGTTCCCCTCGTCACTTTCGTCGCCTCTCTCCGACTCCCCTCCTCGCCTCCTCGCGACTGACCACATGCAGCGACTTATTGACCCAACTCGTACCTAGACACCCTGGCCTCCATCGCCCCGTTTCTAAGACAGCCCAGGAACGCGCGCTGCCAACCACGGGATCCGAATCACAATAATTGTGTCACTGCCCTGTGTGCACGAAGGAGGCATGAAAGTATTAAAGGAACGGGCGGCCTCGGTGCTCTTTTCGGCGCCGACTCCTCCCTGATACCGTCTTCGCGAACCAAAGACGCCTTCACCTGGACTCTTCCCACCCTGCCTCCCCGTTCATGACCGACTGCTCACGCTGCACTGCTTTGCCGGCTAGCAAATCCGTGCGACGTGAATACGCAAATCATTTCTTGAAAGCAAGCCAGGGGTAGGGGTGGTGGTCCTGTCAGGGCCGACCCGTGTTCCCTTTATTAATCCTGCGCCATCTCGGCCGGTTGACTGGTGCCACTCCTTCTTTGTCCTAAATTCCAAAAAAAAAGAACAATTATATAGGCCTGTCCACAGACTTGCAGCAACCTTGCTGCGCCAATCAAACTGCCTAGGGGCTACTTTCTTTCTCCGACTCCCCTTCGACTCCCCTCCTTGCGCAACAGACAATCGGACCCGAACGGATCCCCCGCGGCTTCATCCATAACTCTCAGAACCGGAGTTGTCCTCCATCATGTCTATTTTTTCGTCGCTCCGGAAAAGCCGCCAACGGGCTAAGGAGCATAACGCAAAGCTGGCTGAGCAGAAAGAAAAGGAGCAGGCACAGATTCCATATAAGCATGTTCCGACCCACGCCGCCGCGGACGCCTTCGCTAGTGCGCCGCCAAGCTGGAGAGAGGCTGATCGGGCCCGGATCGTCGAGCAGAACCGCAGAAGAAGTGCCATGGCGGCGAACGGTCATCATATGAATATGCCTGGCGTACCTCGCGTTGGAAGCAGTCTATCTCGAGTCTCGTACCCTGGCGAGGACATGACGCCTGCTATTCGCCTACCGAGGGCTTACAGCTACACAGGTGTTTCTTCGCACACGGCAAGTGCTCGTGAGAGCCGGGAGATGATGTATTCAACTCCTCAAGATATGACTTATACGCACGTCTCACGTAAGGGCAAGGAGGTTCCTCGGGTGTATGACACACAGCGACTTAGTCCAACCTCAAGCAAAAGTTTGTCTTTCTTGTGACAGTTACGTGCATTTTGAGTTTGTCGCAGGCAGACTAACGTGTGGGATCACAGGTACACCCTCCCAATTGGATAGCTCCGACGGCTCTACGAGTTCTCATGATGATCTGGAGATCAAACTCTCCAAGCCAAAAACGCGATCTGTCGACGCTATTGCGACTCATCGTTTGCATCCAAGCCATGCCCGGAGGAAGTCTGACGCCTCTATCCATCAATATGCATTATCGAGCACGTCCAAACATCCACACTCGGGTACTCATCGAGACTCTCGCCCTCCCCCATCAATGAGAGGATTTGCCTCAATACCAGCTGTTGCCGCAATTCAATCAACCAACTTGGGGGGTAGCTCTACTCATCTGCCTCCTCACGGATATAGCGGTCGAGCCAGCTCCATCAAGTCATCGCGGTCCGACACTCTCCTGCCGTCAACACGACAGAGCTCAGCAACATCGCTATCAGGCCTCTCGAACGGAACTTCGAAGCAGCCAGCTTCGACTCAGGCTACTGCTCATACACCGACGGTAGAAAAGAAAGAGCATTCGATACATTGGATCTCATTGCCTGAGCCTGATATGGATGTCCGCGCTCCCTCCATCGGAACCGCTCCGGCACCGTCTCATGCGCATACGGAAGCCACGGCTCCTGCTCGGGTCCCCCAGCCGACAAATAGCGTAATGCCTAACACCAAGGTCCGCCGACCACAGCAGCTAGATTGCCGGCCAAACAATGTGGAATCACAGACTGCTAGTTTCCAGCAACACGTGGATCGAAGACGCCCCATATCTTTGGCTCGTGCAGATCAATTGGCTAATGTATTTCCCGAAATGGCTATACCGGAGACGCAAGAAAAGCCGGGAAAACAAAGAAGGCTCTCCAAGGTCGGCGCAGGAAATTTCCTCAGGAAGAATCGATGGTCGACCTCCAAGGTGCCTGCATTACTGGTCTAATCCGTACCCGGACGAACGGGGCAATGAAGTGCTCCAGGGCAGTTCTCGGCCTGCTGCTTTTTCTGGAAGCTTCCTACTTCTTTTTGTCGCATATTCATATTATTACTATCATTTTACTTTTCGAACTGCGTTTACGCTGGCTTGACCTGCGATGTATTACGAATTCACGATCATATGCATAGAATCGGCCGGTGTTGGGTATATTGACTTTCTTGACCGGTGGAAAAAAACGGGGCACTTTTGTCCAACTCTTTTGTGTTGGTGGAACGAACACTTGGCTCTGTTCATGTCAACAAGGGGACGGTATGACATGACATGCCTGAGTATATTTGCGGTAACGGTGTTGTTAGAGTTAGCGCGCATAGATGGAGTAATCTCGTTTTTACAGTTCTGAAACAAGGGCATCATCAAGGCATGAGGATGAAGAGGAGATGATACATGGGTAGACTGGGCCGATGCAATAGACTGCATCTGCGAAGGGCTCTATCTCTATCGAATATACACACCACCAGTCTTCATTGGGTAACCTTCATTGCCCACTGTCTCAGTGCTTTCTGCAAGTAGACGACCGCGCATGTCGAAAACTGAAAGTCTCGCAACACGATGTCTGTTCAAGCAGCGGCGCTCAGACTCTTTCGGCATGATGGCTGGAGAATGGGAGGTGAAGCAGCATCAAGCATGAAGCAGGACGCATAAATGTATACTGCACAAATAAAGTAATCACCCCCATGCACTTGTTTCATTCTCATAGCATGTTTTGTGCCGCCAGCCATGTGTTATGGGGAGACACAGAGAGAGGAGAGACAGAGGAGGAGACACAGAATGAGCTCATGATGAAAGACGAAGAGGAATCAAAGGCTGTTTGTTCGACGGGCCCGCGCCACAAGGTGGTCGGTCACGGTGGCACTTTAGGGAATTGTCCTTTTCGTCAAACATGTCGAATCCCATTGGCTAAACAGTATCGGTCCAGTCCAGAAATAGTACATGGTGTGTATGTCTACCTAGCTGTACCCACTTGGCGACCAAGCCCCTCACGCCGATGTGTATGCACAAACCGTGTACCAGTCAAGTACCTACGAAGTCTACGGAGTACCTACACCTACCCTGGTCGGTATGCGGCCCGCCGCACCAAGAAAAGGGGGAACTTGACACGTTCCCACGTTCTGTCCAAGTGGCAAGGCCATGCAAGCCGCAAGCTTGTGCGACGTCAGTATCTACATGCCCCACGAATAGAGTTCCGTTTGCTTCATGCAATCGCGCTGGCAGCTGTTGACAGCCGCCGCCCTGCCTGCTCAACCCGGGTGAATCGTGGGCTGTTGATCTCATTTTTACATTCCTTTTCACCTTCTCAGACTTCATGCGACTCTTGTTTCTCCCATTACCGCCGCATCCGATGAGGACGCTGCGCACGAAACCTCGCACGCGAACGCTTCTTGAACTTGCCTTTTGTCTCCGCTGCGGCATTTCCGGAAGTATACCTATCTAGTTCTCTGCTTGGCCTCCCTCGCCTTCTTGGCCTCCCTCGTACCAGCGTTGGTGACTTGACGAGGCCATGGGCGTGTTGGAGCTTGTGACGAGCTGTGTGAGGTCCACGTGGGTGCGTGTCGAGACAACGCCCACGCATAGCCTGGTGGTCTGCTTCGTCTTATTGTGCCTGATTGGCCTTTTTACGGTGACTATACCTCTTTTTCAATCGAGAGCTGCGTTGCAAGCGCTGTTGCGCCCTCGCTTTCTTAATACTTGCATGCACTCAGCTAACACCACCCTGGGAACTTGACCTAGCTCTTCGCCCTTCTCCACCTCGTTGCTCCTAAACCGCGACCATCGACTCCGTCAGAGAAGACCTACGTCACATCCAGTCCGTCTGGAGAGCCTACTACGCCTCGGCAACTGCCCTGCTGGTATGATCGCTGGCTGGCTGAGCGACGGCTTCAGAAACAGACACAGGACCGCCTCCATGAAGGCCATCTTTCGCCCGACGCAGGTAGTATCGAGCCGGCGGAAGTGCGCCTGAGCGTGGTGTTTCCGGCATACAATGAAGAGAAGCGCATCATACCTACACTGGAAGAGGCTGTGGATTATCTGGACGAGCATGTCGGTAGGCACACTAATGCCAAGGCGTCTACTCTCCCCCACGGCGGTAGACGGCACCACCGCGTGAGCTCTTCATCCGGCTCAGTGTCGAGCCGTCAGACGAGTGGATACGAGATCTTGATTGTCAATGATGGCAGCCGCGACAAGACTGTGGAAGTGGCGCTGGACTTTGCCAGAAAGCGTGGTCTTCACGACATCTTGAAAGTGGTGAGTCTGGTCAAGAATAGGGGGAAAGGCGGCAGTGTGACGCACGGCCTGCGTCATGTCCGTGGTGAATATGTTCTGTTTGCGGATGCGGACGGAGCATCGAGGTTCAGCGACGTGGGGAAGCTGATAGAGGGCTGTGAAGAGGTCGTGGATGGGTCTCTTCGTGGGGTCGCGATAGGAAGCAGAGCGCATTTAGTTGGCAGCGAAGCAGTAGTCAAGGCAAGTTCAATATCTCCGTCGGAGAAAACGACGAAGGAAGGATGGGAAACCTCCAAAAGCCCTCTTCTGTACAGCGAAAGCGGCCTCCCCCCTTTTGTAATGATGATCACTCACTATGATTAGACACTCATTG
>SRQL01000629.1:0-15061 GCA_018360575.1 Claviceps sp. LM454 group G7 | reverse complement strand
GGATTGCGAACGAAAAACGTAAAATGTCTGTCCATTTTGGGAAAATTTAGTGGGTCGAAAAGAGCTCCGCTTTACTTCCAATATTATTATGGATGAAATCATGGGTGGACGCTCTTCGTTCTTTCTTGTCGAGTCCTGCTTTTGTCCTGCAAGGACTGTCGTCTTTTCGGTCTACTTCTCGGACCTCCTTTCTACGGAGTATTGTGTAGCACAGCTCCTGCGGGTGTCTGCTCTACGTTTCCCGCTCTCTGTATTCTCCATTATTTCTGGCAACCGCGCCAGGAGAAGGCAAACAATTCGTTTTCTTAAGCGATCCTGGAATCCAGAGGTTCTTCATCAGTTTTCGTGGATCACACGCGGAGATCACGAGTGTGTGATCAAAAAAGAAGCTGCTGAGAACCACGAGTGTGTTGTCCACGAAAACTGATAAAGAACCTCTGGATTCCAGGATCGCTTATTTAAGAAAGCGAATTGTTTGCCTTCTCTTGAGTCCTGGCGCGACAGACTGTGCTACACAATGCAAGGCCCTCTTTTCTGGTGCCGAGTTCCAACTTCCGCGACGTCCCACTATGATTGGTTTCAACTTTCGACTAAGGTATGTACATATGTACGGGAGTCGTCAGATCATTGCCATCGTAGTGGCACGAGTACGTGATGTTAGGGCTGCTGGGCTTAGGCTCTGCTTACGTGAGAGATGGTAAGGAAAGGAGAAATTCTTTCGGCCCACGGCCATCAGCGCGAAAACCCCAATTCGATTGCGATTTGATCACGACTCATAACCTCCTCATAAGTTACCGCACAACGCCTCCCAGCATCCGATTAAAAATGGAAAAGAACGGTGCTGCCAATGGCGCAACGACTGACCGTCCTGCCTTCGAACCCTACGATGAGGACCGTCGGCCCCGGGACCCCGCGAGACCCTCGAATTTTCATCTCTTTTGCTGGTTGACTTTGTTAAACATAACTTTAGTTAACCGGCGAACCGAGAGGGCCTCGTCACCTGATTTCGGCCCGTAACGAACATTATGCGAGGACGACGGGTGGTAGGTCACCAGGCGCATCCCTCACGGAAAGGTACTTTGAAGCGCGAGAGATTCCGCGTTGGCCCGAGGCCTCCTCAGACGGGACTGCCTACGTGTTGCATATCAGCGATCTACGTAAAGAAGATGTCGAAGCGCCGTGGTTTGCAGTAAGTTGCATTTGACGTTACGAGCGAGTCATTCTGAATATGCTAATATTTCTCTAGTTGCAGTATTCCACTGAAAGAGACCACAAGTGGGAAACAAGGTCAGCAATTTTGGGGGGTACGGAGGTCACAATTCGAAAAAGTCAGTGCACAGGTATAATGCACTGTCCGCACCTTGCTTCTACATTGTTGGAGCCATCAATCTTCTCGAACAGTGAGACCTACTGGCGCGAGTTTCAGCGTGTCCGAAGGACGATCTTCGAGAGGCAGTGAGGTATGGATGCATAGTCTATATATGGTATTTGATGCATTGCTAATCATGTATTAGCTGGGCCTGGATCGTCAGGACCGATTATGCTACCCGCAAGGCTTGCGCGAAGGTTGCTGACGGCCAGCTCGAAAGCTGTGAGCCACGCATCGTTGATGAAACAACCACACCGCTGGTATTAATTTCAACATGCGTCATATTTTCTCGTCGATCTCCTCATTAACACACTATGTAGCCAGGAATGCGGAAAAATCGATGGGTCATCTGCGCCAACGGGTCAGGTGGGGAATCGGATTGTCACCACAGAGCCTGGTGGGAACCTAGATTTGACAGGTTTCTTCCGCAAATCAGGCAAATCCTCACGAGCAACGATACACTCCCATGCCACGATGACTGCTACGTCATTGATCATAAAAAACGAGCCGCCTAGACATGCGGTAAGTAATGTATCAGTCTCACCAAGTCAGCGTATTAACTCGGCAATGTACAAGAAATTGCCCACAATCTCAGTGGTTCCGCAGATACGGTACATCTCGAGTGCCCGGTGAAGATCGATTTCATACTACCTAGAGGCGAGAATCCATCCCCCTGGATTATCTTCAACTCTGTAGGGGAAGACTCCCACCCCCCTTCCTCCAACTAAAGGGACTTCATCCGCGAGGACAGACACAGTCAAGGCCTTGCCCAAAACGTGTGGGAATGGCAAGAAGAATCCGGAACTACGTAAGTCACACAAATGATGCTTGCTCTGTAATCATTAATCACTTAGGGCAATGACAACATTCAGCGGAATGGGACGACCTCATGCAGTCATATAATACTATAACAGTCTAGCAATCAGTCCGCATCTTGTCAACAACTATGGGTATTCCTCCTCCTGATTCACAAGATCCGTGCCCCTCGAAGGCCGTGCGGGTCATCCCGAGAAGGCGTCGTCATCAGGGCCCAAACGCAGACCGACTAAGTACAATCAATGCTGGTTCACAATGCCTTGCCAGAATGCGCTGTGCTAATGTGTCATACCAAGTCCGATCGGTGACCAACATGGAAGAAGGTTTTTTGAAGATATGTTTCAGCCTTTTCAGCCTATGCCAGGCTCAACTTTGGACCCAAATCAATACCTTTGAAATGGATATGAACTTCAAGAAAGTTCACCCTAAGAAAGGCACGGTGGAGCACGAAAATATAACTCACATTGGGCCTCAAGCCCTACGCGGGCACCGAAGATGACCTCGTGCTCCACCGTGCCTTTCTTAGGATGAACTTTCTTGAAGTTCAAATCCATGTCAAAGGTGTGGATTTGGGTCCAAAGTTGAAGCACAGCGCATCCTGGCAAGGCATTGTAACATAGCATTGATTGTACTTAATTGGTCTGCGTTTGGGTCCTGATGACGAAACTGCCATTCATGCTGTATGGCCTTCGAGGGGCGCGGGTCTTGTGAATAAGATTATTATAAGGTAGGAGGAATACCCATGGTTGACAAGATGCGGACTGATTGCATCGACTGCATAGTATTGTATGACTACATGAGTTCGTCCCATTCCGCCGAATGTTGCCATTGCCCTAAGTTGAACGTTGATTAATGACTGCAAAGCAAGCATCATTTGTTTTACTTACGTAGTTCAGGATTCTTCTTGCCATTCCCACACGTTTTGGACAAGGCCTTGACAGTTTAGCGCCTGCATCAGATACAATAGCTGATACATCTTGAGCAAGCTGAATCAAATTGAGACGATGATGAAAAGAAGAGGCGTGAAGTGAAGCTTTACATCTACATAGTACTCTGCGTCGTTTTGAAACACAGAAGCGGCTCATTGAAAAGCGTGGATGAGTATCCCTAGGTGCTGCAGTAATTCTTGTAGCGTAAGGAGTATGTACCTCCTAGCTGAGTTCCGCGACGTCCTACTGGTTGATTGGTTTCGACCCTACGGAGTTGTCAGATTATTGGGGGGATACGACTTCGACTTCGACTTTGGCCTCGATGTTGTGCTTGCATCTGTGGAACCATGTCCAAATCTGATGGTAAATACTTCTATCTGAATTTGCCATGATGTCCTCCGTATGTATCTATTTTTTTATTTTATTTTTTGCAAAAAGACTGCCTAAGAGATATATTGGTACATGGTGCTCTGTGTTATAGCATGAGGATGTCTCATGTGAGGCTACCACACCACTTCCAACGATATCGATTCCAAGGCTGTGAGAAGTTGAAACAGGCTTACATGCGACCTATCACTGCAGTGAAGCCTCGTGCTACCTCAGCGACGCCTTTTTATCGAAATGATTTGTACGTTCTCGCACTGCCCAAGTGTGTGGCTCGGGCACGGTCCCTCGACGCTGATTTGGGTGCGTCAATGTGATGTCACTTGCGAGAAGTTTCATGCCCGGTTCTTATTAATACCTAATAAATGCCCTTCTGCGCTGCTGCGGGGACGACTTTCCTACCAGCTACTCCAAATATTGAAGTCTGGCATAACCTCTTATCGCCTCTCCCATTTCCAAGCATCATCACCGCAGCATACTTTGCGCTCCAGTCAACATGGCGTCTGCAGCGGCTGCGTCTACAGATGAACGCCAACAGCTCCTCATCCCCCGCCCTAATGACGATGATGACTCCCGGGATGAGTGTCGTCAACTACCTCAGGACAGTTTTGCAAAATCGGACCACGTATCTCTTTTTGTCATGCTCGCCTTCGTTGTAATCACCAAGACGATCGGATCCTCGCTTTACGCCGCCGCTGTGTACAGTGTCGAGTATAACATCAATTGCGGCCACTATCTGCCCAATTCTACCGCATCATCCCCTATGCAGTGCCGCTCAGATGATGCGAATGCTGAGTTCTTTACGATTGAGACTTGGAGAAACCATTTGGGCATGCTGGTTGGGCTGTTGACAGCTGTGCCGTATGGTCTTGCTGCCGACAGGTTCAGTCGTAGGAATCTACTGGCTCTGTCTATTGGGGGCATCTTGATTTCCATGGCGGGGGAGATTATTGTCTGTAAGTACACCTTTTCTTTGCATGGCGTTTACTGTTTGTGCCTACGATCTAGGATCTTTTCAGCGAGGAAACAAAGATATCGCTCGTCGTACTCCTGAACTGACAGTTGTATATCCTCTCGGCAGGCTTATTTCCCAACGTCTTTCCACTAAGGCTTGTTTGGCTGGCCATTCTGTTCACCTTGATTGGAGGCGGACCGCTCATCTTTTCTGCTCTAGTATTCGCCATTGCGAGTGACGTTTCGAGTGATACGCGAAGGTGAGTCGCAAACTATGCGCGTTATGGCCCTTTGCCCTCTTCTTTCGGTTGGCTTGACTAAACATCGTTCGCATCGTAATTTGACCAAAACAGGGTCATTGTCTTCTTTCTCATCGAAGCTCTTACAATTATGGCGGCCTTCCTTAGCCAGCCACTATACAAGGCCATGGCTAACAGGAACCCATGGCTGGCTGTCTACATGGGCCTTGCCATGACTTGTATTTCTACCATCTTTGTGCTATTTCTTCCAGCGACTCGGGATGTTGCCAGCCTTACAAGTCTGGATTCCCGAAACGAAAGTATCCCGCGCAACGCCGACCCTGTCTGCGTTTTCACCAAGCTGTACAGGCAGGGCAGGAATGCAGCGAAGCGGATGGTATCCATTGGCCGTCTGGTGACACGCGAAAATAAACGCCTCGGTCTGCTGTTGCTGGGAGCCTTCCTGTTTTACATGTCACACTACTCGCCTGTGCTTACTGTGTTCTACCTCATTAGGCGTCTGAACTGGACTTTATCCGATGTATGTATCTATTGGACGTTGCCTTTCGAGGGAATGAAGCTCTCCCTCTTTCTCTTTTTTCTTCTAGCTGACAGAAGTTACAGGCCAATCTCGTGTCCGTCGTCAAATCATGGACGAAGATGGCCGTCGTGGCAGTCGTTTTGCCCACCACGTCCCTGATTCTCAATCGTCTTCGGTACAACCCCGCAGCAAAAGACCTGTGGCTCGCGCGAGGCATCATCCTGGCTGTAGTCGCAGGCTTGGTGTTCATGGGCTTCTCCAACGGCAGGGCCATGATCATCATGGGCACTGTCCTTCTGTCGCCCGATTCCGCCTTTATTCCCGTGGCGAGGAGTCTTCTTGTACTCTTCAATGGCGGACAGCACACGGGTCTTTTATTCACCCTGGTCGCCGCCATGCAGAGTCTCTCGCTGCTCGTTGGCCTCCCCTTCTTGCTGTGGTTGTTCAAGGTAGGATCCCACTGGGGATCCGTGTGGTACGGGCTGCCGTTCTTTGTGTTGGCCATACTCACAGCGCTGGCTGGTGGGAGTGTGGCCAACTTCCGGGGTCGCCACGCTGAGACGGAGGGTGAGCGGGAGGAGGCAGGTGGTGTGTAAGAGGCATGTTAGATGCTGAAGTCTGGCTGTATGATGATTTGACGACGAGAGGAACGTCGGATGTCAAATTGAACTGCCATAATGTAAAGCAGGCGGAATATTGACTTATCATGCGGTTAATAGTTATAGCCCAGTGATAAAATTCAAAATATGCCCAACCGCCTACTGCATGACTCTATCCTCGGAAATGGAGAAATGATGCAAAAGAAGTCAAAAGGAAGTGGCAACATGAACGCGACGCTTCGCCGCTGGGCCAATCAGAATCACCAGATGCGTCGATCTTTAGACCCGCTCAGTGCCGCGTCGGACTTCCATTCCCGAACCTGAACGCCGCCTCGGCCTCGTTGTTCCCATCTGAGACCTTTGAAGCCTGACGAATATCATTCCTTTCCTCTTGTCTTGCATCTTGTAGCAATTCTTGCACTTGCATTTCTAGCGACCCTGCTTTTGATTCAAATCAAGCGAGCATTCCATCACTTTATCACACGTGACGACTTCATGACATCTTCATGGTGCAACCCCTCTACGTCGACATCCCGTAGCCGCATCCCATTCCGCCTCCTCACTTGACCACGACCAACTTCATGGGCAAACCCAGCGCTTCTCCGCCAAAAGGCTCATCCTCTTCGCCTGCAGCTTCTCTGGAAATGCCACCGCCCTTGTCCAGCGACCATCAGCCGCATGAACCATCGCATGCCCGATATTTCGACCAAGATGTGGCCGAGCTGGGCGGCGACGACCTCCCCCCTCTATACACAGAACACGAGGATTTCAACGATGATCCCCGACCGTACGACCCTCTCCTCCCCCCGAGTCGCGACAACGACGGTTTCGAAACCGTGTACCCATTCCGCCGCGACGAAACAACAGCCTGGTACCTAGACGCACGACTGGACCGCGATCCCGATTTCCTAGCCCACCACATCGACAAACTAGCCATGATTCCCCCTCGGCCATTCGTGCGCATAGTAGGCACCCACACCGACAAAGCCGGCGGCGGCAGCTGCAACGATAAGAACCAGAACCGCGACACCCAAGAAGTCACAGATTTCGAAATCGAAATCGAACTCACCCACCTCCTCTACTCCGACATTCGCTCCGCCCAAGCCTGGAACACCCTCCACACAGCCGGCAACTTTGAAAAAGTCCGCCGCGGCACCGTTCTAGCTACGAGGGCGCCCGGCTTTGGTGGCAGTGGCGGTGCTCTCCCCGAAGAAGGCGTGCCCGGGCTCCGGGAATGGTGTCGTCGATATTGCGCCTCTCGGTGTGGCTTGAAGTGCTTCACTATGGAGAGACGGGTCGAGGGGTATGACTGGGAGATGCTCCGCCGGAGACTACATGGCCTTGTGCAGGCCACCAACTACAGAGGCCATGTCAAGATTGATTTCCCGGTGCGGCATTCCCATGTCCATGTCTACAATGAGTGCCGGATCAACCGGTGGCGGTTGACGAAGTGGATCGCCACGATGTTTACGCTGTCGCTCATGTTTGTCTTTACTTGGCCGTATCTGTTCTTCATGACGAGGAGGTGGGAGACTGTGACGGCGGAGTGGCGTCTGAGTGAGCCGACGGCTGTGCCGGGCCGTAGGAAGTATGTGAGCATGAGTGAGGAGCAGTGGTATACCATGTGGGCTGCGGCAATGCAGAGAGCCATGTTGGAGAGGAGGCGAGGGATCTTGGATCAGGGGGATTTGGAGAGGGCGAGGATGGGTTTGGGGCGTGGGCAGGGGCAAGGGGAGCGCGGGGAGGGGATGACGAGGACGGTGGAAGAAGGGGTGGAGGCGATGGGGGTTGTGAATCGGAGTTTTGGATGGGGAGGGGACAGTTGTTGATGGGGAACTACGGAGTAGGTAGGTATGTTTGCTGGATCATCATTCATGAGCAGCATGAGCATGGTTCTAGGAGCATGATCTCTATAGCATGATATTCAACATGAACACGTTTTCCGTGCTTGATCGGTTTGTTGGTCTGTGGGTGAGAAAAGACATGGAAGTGCGAAATGCGGCCATGACGAGACATGTCACATACACATTGTAACATGCATGTACTATGATAAGGGGCTTTCTGGTGTACAGAGTCATAAGGCCAGACATGCCTGTATGTAACATGCCAGCAGCAGCAAATCATACATGTCACGAATTACGATTCAAGATTTCACCAATTCAGCTTACAAGCTTGACTTAAAACGGCCGGCCCGGCTGTCAGGACTCAGCCGTTCTACCTATGTACATAACTTGTGTGGCCGACGAACCCCTTCCCCTGCCATGTGGTGATGCCCCCTGCCCGGCCGGCCCCACTTCGTCGCGAATCCCATCGTCAAACGACTCAAACCAGGCTGACCACCCGGTGACACTTCTTCTTCAAACACCACATCAATTAACATACATACTCCCTCGCGGCATGTCCAGGCCACGCACTGCCATGCAATGCACGTCAGCCATCCGCGAAGAATACTGGCCGTCAGCCTCGACGCGCAAGCCGACTGTCTGAGCGGGCTTATCAAGGGTTCGTTTGGTTTGCTTGTCTCATCTCCCTTTACAGAGTTACAGAGTTCTGGCGCCTTGTACCCAGAGATCGACCTTCCCGAGGCCGATGAACTTGAGTGACAAGCCACACATTCACTCACGCACTCACGCATATATATATATATACATCATATCTATATATATATACGCCTTCTTTCATATGGCGCAGGAAACCTGATAAATATTCGATTAATAAGAATCATATGAATCATATGTGTTGACTGAAACCACAGATCTAACCGGCTCAAAGCCCGCCCAAGAATCCACCTCTCTCGCCGGTATCACGCACGAGGTTGCTCTCAAAACGCAGTACTACACTGCCTCTGTGCCCATATGGCTCGATCTCATCGCCTCGCCTTCCGAATGGGCTGCCTCGTTCCTCTCAGATGAAGCAGGCGAGGTACTCGCCGTGCTAGGCGGTGTCGTGCTCGTCTTTGCGCTGCCCGAGCCGTCTTCGTCGCATACTACTTCGAAATCCCCCGCAGCCTCAGTTGAGCTCCTCACTGAGCTCATTGGCCAGATCGGACGGGTTGTCAACGAGGGCCTCGGGGGATGGGAATGGGACGGCGTGCGCTTGGCCGTGGGTGTTGGGAGCGCGGATGTCGACACGGAGGAGTGGGATGAATTGTGTGCGGAGGCGGGGATGGAATTCGTACGGTTGGGTGGTTCGCAGCCTGTCAAGAATGAATTCGGTGGTACGTCATGCGGTGTTCTCGTTTCTTTTTTTCCCTTTCTTCACTCCTTTCCGCTTCGACTTTCTTTTTTTAATTTCCTCGTTATTTCCTTCTCCGCCATCCTAAGCCACTTGATATCATGAAGCATAATGTGAACTTACCGTGTGTGTTCTAGAGAAAACTGGCATCGCCCGTGTCAAAGAGGCCCTTGAGTCCAACGACTGGGAACTCGCCGACGCAGAGAACCTCTCCGACTTTGGAGACTTTGAGGGCGGCAGTGAGGATAAAAAGGATCATCTGGACCCCGATAGTCTGGATTTTGGCTTCGATCCCACGGACATTGACAACTTGAAGAAAGCTATTTTTGAGGCGGATAGTCAAGCGGATGGCGCTGTGGAAGGGGGTGCAGCTCCACGGAAGGATGCCACTTCTGGTGAGAAGACGGAGAAAGAACAAAACGATGAGATGACCAAGATGGAGGACATGATGAGGAAGTTGCAGGCCGTGAGGGAAGCGGGTGAGGGGCTGCCGGAGGCGCAGAGGCGGCGCATGGCTGCGAGGGCGGTGCAGGAGGTGATGAAGGAACTGTGACGAGAGGGATGCGATAAGGACTCAACTCTTTGCGCTCTTGTGTATACCACCAAGACTTGGTGTCAACTACAGACAGACACACAAACTGGCAAACATGAACACCAGGGCTTTATGATGAAACGTTATATCTGTTGAGGAATCGCAGTGTAAACTGCGGTGTTGACGGAACGCCGAGTCAAGATCGCCATCGAGAGCAAGGACGTGACCGTCGCTCTTCGCTGTACCAAGCACGTATGCTTGGATAGAGCGAGAAGGTGGCGCCGTAAACACCACACCTACAGCATCGGCTGCCGCGGCATCGGACGACCCAGAAATGGACGACCTGACCAATCGCTTCGAAAGATTGGGAGGATCGTGGAATATTGAGAAAGAGAAGGAGTGGAACCAGGCAAACGCCAAGTGCCTCACCTCAGTATCATGGTCGATGGCCTGAGCTCAGACGACGCGGTCATCATTGACGAGTATCAGACTGCTGCCGCTGTTTGGGCCCTGGGGCCCAGCTCCAGAAAAGATACGCGAAGACGAGCGCATCGTACGCAAATCAGTACATGACGAACCTCCACAACTTCGTCTATGACCAGGAAGCGGGAATTGACGGTGCCTGGACCAAGCTCAAGGAGATTCGACGCAAGATAATCGCAGCGAACCCGGATATGAAGAACGCCTACCCCAACCTAGCGCTCTTCATCCTCCTGACTACCGCCCTCCGGAACCAAGGGCGATACACATCCGTCCTCAACATGGTTTTAAGTAACCAATCCCTGTCGATCCCCGACAAGCTCAGGGTCCTCGAGGAGAAAGAGGCCCAGGTGCTGGTCGACCACGGCAGCAAGGAACATGCCAACGCGGCACGACGGCAAACCGGGCCTTACCGACACCCGAATCATCGCGCCAGGAAGGACAGCAACAATTCCGATGAGGGGAAGTCGGACAATTGCTACTGTTGTGGCTCGCCAAAGCACTTGGTAGCAGATTGTCCGTTCCAAGAATCGTCCAGAGAACATGCCAGAAATCTGCGCATGGCGGCGGAGGGAAAGCTGTACAAAAAGAGCAAGGGCAAATCCCATCGGTCCAGGAAGGACGCAAAACCCTCTTGGGATGAGGCTGCAGAAGCAGATTGTTATATGCGGAATCATGTGGCCACAGGGCCAACGATTGATGGCGAGAAGACCTGCCCGTTAAAGGCCTTCACCGGACAAACCCCATCAATTGACCAAATCCGCAAATGGGGCAGCAAATGCTTCTACTACGTTGACAAGAAGTCTGTTCCGGCTGGGGAACGACATGACAAGCTTGTATACCCGGGACGAGTGGGAGTGTTCATGGGGGCTACTCGGAACACACCACTAAGCACTTTAATGTTGATTCGCCAGAGCGAGGATACACAATTATGTTCAGTAGGACAGTCGTTAAGGAAAGCGCGAAGGGAGGATCCGTTGATCTGAGGCTACAAGGGACTCGAAATGTGGCTCCGGACAGACGACCTAGAGGCAGACCGAGAAAGTTATTGACAGAGCCAGTGGGGGACTCCATCGATGTCGAGATGGTCGACCCGACCGCAGTAACTGAGGCACCAATTGTTGCAGAACCGCTCACTGAGACATAGTCCCTGGAAGAAATAACGGTGGACACACCGACTGTTGAAACAGCATTGACGGCTCCGACAGTGGAAACGCCGACGGCCCTTACAGAAGACGCTACTCCAGTCTCCAGATGAACAGCCAATGGATACAGCGCATGACACCGACGCAGACCACGTCGACGATCTGCACAACTCCCAAGGAGATCATGTTGAACATACGCGAGAGACTGGAATCAATTGATTAAAGAAGAGCTCATCCGCTGGGGTTTCATTCAAAGTCTCGTAGACCCGTGTATGTTCATCCACGCGGAGAAAAGTGTCAAATTGCTAGTGTACGTCGACGACATAGTTGCTGCAGCTAAAAAGCAGGGGGAGGCTGGAGCTCGACTGGCTCTACTCCAAACTGTCCGAACGTTTCAAGGCCAAGAACCTGGGGGAGATTGACAAGATTCTTGGAGCTGGAGTCGCTCGGGACAGAAAAACAAGAACCCTGGAGATCGATCAAGAGCAATATCTCAAGGGTGTGCTAGACAAATTTGGAATCACCCAATAGACACACAAACCGAAGACAGTGCCTGCGACTGGGTATGAGAATCTACACGACCCGCCAACGACAACGACGAACGAATCAATGTGAACGAATATCAGCAAGCCATCGGAAGTGTTATGTACGCAATGATATTCACAAGACCCGATATCGCCTTCGTCGTTGGGAAGCTAAGCCAATTCATGAGTGATCCAGCGAAGCACCACGGACAGGCATTGAATTCACTTCTAAGGGATCTCAAATCAACGATCAAGACGAAGATCCGTTACGGTCCAGGGGGGGAGATAGAAACACCTTTGCCCTTTACTCCGACGCCGATTGGGCAAACGACAAGACTGACCGGAAAGAGTATCTCCGCCGCTCCGGAAGTATCACAATGTTCTACGGGGGACCAATCTCATGGTCCAGTAAGAAGCAGCGCTCGGTAGCCACCTCAAGCTGCGAATCGGAATACATGGCTCTAGCGAGTTGCGCAAAGCAAGGTCAATGGATTGCGCAGATATTCAGAGATTTGGGATTACCGAAGTACATTGGAAAGAATCCGAAGAGAGTCCAAATGCTTGGAGACAATCAAGGAGCTATTGCACTCACCAAGAATGCTCACCTAAACGATCGATCGAAGCACATTGACATCTGTTATCACTTCATCCGAACTCTCACCGAGAAAGGATTGATGACGGTGGACTTCATTCCTACGGACGACATGATTGCAGACGGGATGACAAAGCAGCTTGGCAGGATTGCATTCGAGAGGTTTCAAAAGCCAAATGGGACTCTCCCAGTAGATCCATGCCGAGCACTGCAAGCTTTGCAGGAAGAAGCCAACACCGCGATATGCACTGAGGGGGAGTGTTGAGGAATCGCAGTGTAAACTGCGGTGTTGACGGATTGTGTTAGTCAGGGCAACGTCACGTGACCACCTTGAAGGTAGTATTGTAGACTATTCAATCTTGAGTCACCTTATCGTGAATATAAGACGTCTGCCACTGTGCATCCGTTTAATAATATCGGCTTTTATCTTTCTACATGTCAATTTACTGACAGCCACGTGAATGCGCCTGCTTGTCCACTCATCTTCACGACTCACCGCCCTCGTATCTCAAGCCATCCGGAGCACGTGGAAAACAGGCGCACATCCGAAACAAACGCCGTAAGAGGACTTGGCTTGACAGCCACCGGCCGCCATATCGGCGTATACAAGCGTCGGGGGGGGGGAAAGCCGAACGTAGGTAGACGAGAAGCGAATGCACCTGATGGAACAATGACGATTTGTGGCGTGCCGTGGATCCATCACGGTACTCATGACGCGTAGGATCGAAAACCACGAGATAAGCCCGTTCAACACATCAAAAAGTAATGTGAAATGCAAAAATAAAAACCGCAAATGCAACCGCTGGACTATCGAAACTCGATAGAAGTACATATGTAGCCTCCTTCATCTGCTCTGCCTTGCCCTTCGTGTCTTTCCCTTTCCGGCACTTGATTGCAGGGTAGGACAAAATCTAGATGTAAGTGAGGAACACCGGGAGTTTAGAAACATGAAAAGAGCCGTGACCGTCGACCCGGCGCAATCCGCCTAGTACATACCTACTCTTGAATCTTGATACCTATAACAGTAACCCCATAGGGTTACTAGCCGACGTCACACAAACTTTGAAAAGAATCAAACATACATTCCCTTTTCTGTCCTTTGGCACCCAGGTTATGTTAATAATGTTCCATGGATGTAGTACAAAAGAGTCAAGACAGCAAAGGGGGAGAAGGGGGGGGCAAGCGCCTGAGAAGAAGAAGGACAGCAGGAAAAGACGAGGCAAGGCAATTTACACGTCACCTCTTCCAGGGAAGCAGCTCGTTTTCCTCCGGGGATTTAGTCATTCTCTTTTTCGCTGCACCACTTACTTTCACAGAATTCTTCTGCGTCGTATTCCATTGTCCGTACATGTATGTAGCTTAATAAGGCCAACAGACCTGGAACCAGAATGCAGTTACCTTAGGTACTCACGTATAAATTCCAAGACGTATGTATGTGTTGTCGTTGGACTCGTGGACAAGTATCAAGACGAGAGGAAAACCTTGCGGGGGCGAGGCCGGGGGAACAAGTGGGCAGCTCCGGCGACGTGAGTCTGTATAACCGTACGATACATGTACATATTTATGTGCCTATGTACGGAGTAGTAAGTACTATGCACATACTCAGATATTACGTACGGAGAGAGTAGGTATCGTTGGTGCTGCAGGTACAATACCTATGCTGAGGCACGTTATGCTGCAGGTACGAGCACCTGCGCCCGCATGTACAACGCGCCACACTATGACAAGGCGATGGGACGAGACGATACTCTGGAGTCTGGACTCTGGAGTCTGTACGGAGTACATTATACATACCTACTCTGTACTCCATACGCATAGTCTATAGACGACGTCACGATGGACGATGAGAGCCGGAGAACGAGCACCTCAACGGTGGTGATGATGCAAGGGAAAGGGGGCACAGTTCACACTTTGCCACTGATCTGCACGCGCCTTCTCGCCGCCTGTCTTTGTCTTTGCTTGCTGTCTTGCTGTCTGCTGTCTGAGCATTGAGAAGTCTCTCGTGCTTTGCGCTTGTGCTCCAGCCTCCGTGTGGCTGATCGGCCTGCAGTGCCAGACTGCCAGGGCCCAGCAGTGAGCAGTAGCACCCACGAAGTTTTCAGTGCCCGCATCGTCAGTGGCCACGACCACAACGGGGTCAACTTTCAAGCCGAATCAGCTCAAGACCACTCACTGGCACTGGCAATGTACTCCGTACATACCTAGCAATCGTACATAGCCAGACAAAGGCAAAGACAGGGAGGGGGGGGGGGTTTGCTTGTCCGAACCAACACCGCTGGCACGTGCACCGCACCGGCTTGCACCTTGCAACCTTGCAGCCATGTGCATGCATCTATCGCGGACCCATTGGCAGCCATGCGTACCATGCGTCCAAGCTTCTTTTCTCATCCGATGATGATGCATTTGGCAAACTGGTCCTTTCGTGAACCGTGAACCGTGAGGGGCCCAGCTCTTCCATCCGATCTTCTGCCGGCAATTATGTACGGAGTAGGTATTCCCCTCGCGGCCCCTGATAAGTACGGACCGTACGGTAGTACAGTAAAACCTCGTTTAAACGATCACTCCTAATGGGCCTTCCGACCATCGTTAAACCGAGGTATCGTTGATTCAAGGTAAGTCACGTGGCTCAAAACCGTCACGTGATGGCTACCCTGTATGAAAATACCGCGTCACGGAAATATAGAATGTATGACAAAAATATTGTTGGCCATGGAGATGCAGGT
>SRQL01000628.1:0-15073 GCA_018360575.1 Claviceps sp. LM454 group G7 | reverse complement strand
TCCTTTCTCTTCTTCGATAGCTTCCATGAATATACTAGATTGTTCATGTCAGCCACTCTTGCGTATACGCAACCCTCGCGGATTTGTCCCAACAGATATTGAGTGAGTATTGTTATTTCTACCACCCCATATTAGTATGTAATATGGGGTGGTAGAAATAACAATACTCTTGATATTTCAAGCATTCATACGTTACCTATATTGATGCAGTGCGGAACGGTCACGTGTTGATCACAAATATCGCCGGTACCGGCGATTGGGGTTGCGGAATTAACAGAATGGGGTTCCTGTATTGAGACCCTATTATGTATGTAATTTCAAGTCCACGTGGTCGTTTCTTTTGTGAGGAATCGGATATCCCTGCCGACCCGACCAAAAGGTCAGAACACTAAGCTGATGAGTCGGGTCGATCTTTCACCTTTGATGGAGCATTTGCCCCATGTCCGACTTCAAACCTTGTTTTCCTGCGTGGCCGATATCGGATTGAGGGTCCGCACTTCAGTAGGTAGAGTCATATCACAGACAAATTCCTTTTGTCGTTGCACATGTCAAGCAAGCCCCACTTTCAAATGTTCATTTTCTACAACTTACCTTTCAACCCGACACCTTTTAACCCTTCAAGGCTCTGACGGGAAGTGAGTGCTACGACAGCTTATACTTATCATCGTCATGGAAACCGCAGACGTGACACCCCCTCAAAGGATCTCAATTTTGGGGGAGGAGAGCATCATCGCCAAGCATGGCATTTGGCCAGACTTCGTCGCGACTGATTTGCTCAGCCAAGTGAGGTCGTCGACATACGTTCTCATCACCGATACGAACCTTCACGATACATATGTACCGTCCTTCCGCAAGTTCTTCGAAGCCAACAAGATCGCCGCTGGGGTCCGATTGCTCACTTACGCCATTGCACCAGGCGAGGGATCGAAGAGCCGAGAAACTAAGGCCGAAATCGAGGACTGGATGCTATCGCAAAGCTGCACAAGAGATATCGTCATCATCGCTTTGGGAGGTGGTGTCATTGGTGATATGATTGGCTATGTCGCTGCCACGTTCATGAGAGGTGTACGTTTTGTTCAAGTTCCAACAACCCTCTTAGCCATGGTAGATTCTTCTATCGGAGGCAAAACAGCTATAGACACCCCGATGGGAAAAAACTTGGTTGGCTCTTTTTGGCAACCGAAACGAATTTATGTCGATTTGGCTTTCCTCCAAACTCTACCAGTCCGTGAGTTCTTAAACGGAATGGCTGAAGTGATCAAGACTGCGGCCATTTGGAATGAGGATGAGTTCATTTTTCTAGAACGATATGCATCGGAGATAACCTCTTGTATTCGTTCTAAAAGCAAAGATCGTTTGGCGTCCATCAAAGAAATTCTGGCTCGAATTGTGGTTGGCTCCGCAAAAGTGAAAGCCGAAGTCGTTTCAGCGGACGAGCGAGAAGGTGGATTGAGGAATCTACTAAACTTCGGACACTCAATTGGACACGCAATCGAAGCTATTCTCACTCCGCAGCTTCTACACGGTGAAGCGGTTGCCATCGGTATGATCAAGGAAGCCGAGCTAGCTCGCTATCTTGGCATCTTGAGACCTCATGCTGTGTCAAGGTTGTCCAAATGCATCGCATCCTACGGACTCCCCACCTCTTTGCAAGATAAACGAGTTGTGAAACTTACTGCTGGGAAAAGGTGCACCGTCGATACTCTGCTGAGAAAGATGACGGTAGATAAGAAGAATGATGGACAACAAAAGAAGATAGTTCTCCTGTCAAAAATCGGGAAAACTCATGAACAAAAAGCCAGCGCTGTGGCTGACAAGGACATTGAAACCATTTTGTCATCATCTGTTATCATCAATCCCGGTGTTCCTAGCGGTCTCACTGTCACAGTGACTCCGCCTGGATCGAAGAGTATCTCAAACCGTGCGCTCATACTCGCGGCGTTGGGCTCTGGACCCTGCAGGATCAAAAATCTTCTCCATTCGGATGATACTGAGTATATGCTGTCGGCTATCAGTCAGCTGGGCGGGGCATCTTATTCATGGCATGATGCTGGTGAAATTCTCGAAGTCGAAGGCAAGGGTGGCAATTTGAGTGCCAGCAAAGATGAGCTTTATATCGGCAATGCTGGCACCGCTTCAAGATTTTTAACAACCGTTCTGGCATTATGCTCCCCCATCCGACAGACATGTTCAACTGTGTTGACTGGCAATGCCAGAATGAAGGTCAGACCAATTGGACCACTTGTAGATGCATTGCGACTGAACGGTGTGGAAATCGAGTACTTAGGGCAAGAGAAAAGCCTGCCTTTGCGGGTATATTCCACAGCAGGCTTTCCGGGCGGCGTGATCGAGTTGGCTGCAACGGTTTCTTCTCAGTACGTGTCATCCATCCTAATGGCGGCCCCGTATGCTAAACGCCCCATCACTTTGCGCTTGGTGGGCGGGAAGCCGGTTTCTCAACCATATATCGACATGACTATTTCGATGATGAAGACGTTTGGTGTGTCTGTTGCAAAGTCCGCGACCGAGGCAGACACTTATCACATTCCGCTAGGTACCTACACCAATCCTTCGGAATATATCATTGAAAGTGATGCTAGCTCTGCTACGTACCCCTTGGCCGTCGCAGCTATCACTGGAACGACATGCACAATTCCAAATATTGGCTCTTCATCCCTCCAAGGCGATGCCAGGTTCGCTATTGATGTCCTACGACCGATGGGCTGCTCGGTCGAGCAAGACGAGCTAAGTACGACGGTTACTGGGCCAGCTCCTGGACATTTAAAGCCACTACCCTGTGTGGACATGGAACCCATGACAGACGCCTTTCTGACCGCTTCTGTCTTGGGAGCTGTCGCTAATGGCAAGACCTGCATCACAGGCATTGCCAATCAGCGTGTCAAGGAGTGTGACAGAATCGCCGCAATGAGGAATCAACTCGCCAAATTTGGTGTTGTTTGTACCGAGTTGGACGACGGGCTTGAAATCATTGGCACATCACTTTCCGATGTTCGAGCAGCCCAAGAAGCTATAGATTGCTATGATGATCATCGTGTCGCCATGAGCTTCAGTGTCCTATCTGTCGTGGCTCCTGGGGCAACCATAATCACCGAACGACAGTGTGTTGGCAAGACTTGGCCTGGATGGTGGGATACACTCTCACAGCTCTTCAAGGTACAGCTTGAAGGGTTTGATGCAGCCCACTCGTCCGCCAATCTTGCTTCAGTGGGGGCTACTTCCACCGAAAAATCCATTTTTGTAATCGGCATGAGAGGTGCTGGTAAAACGACTGCGGGACATTGGATTGCGAAGCAACTTGACTGGAAGTTTGTTGATCTAGATAAAGAGCTAGAGAGCCGGTCCGGAATGTCCATACCTGACATCATCAATGGCCCACGAGGGTGGGATGGCTTTCGTCAAGCCGAACTGAATCTCCTAGAGGACGTGATGAGCAAGCTTCCACGTAGTCATGTCGTTTCGTGCGGCGGCGGCATCGTCGAGACTGCTAAAGCCAGGGAATTGCTCTGCACATACCGCGATAATGGGGGCACTGTAATCTTGGTTCATCGAAACTTAGATCAGGTCATTGAGTATCTGATGAGAGATACAACGCGTCCAGCATACACAACACAGATTCGTCAGGTATATGAACGCCGCCAGCCGTGGTACGATTCATGCTCCAACTACTTGTACTACAGTCCTCATTCGCCTACTTACACCGACCAGGACATTATTCCTGTGGACTTTCAAAGATTTGTGAACACCATCGCCGGCCGTCAGGGTGGTCTGGAGTCCATTTTGAGAAAGAAGGAAAGTTTTTTTCTTTCTCTCACAATACCTCGAATAGACGACACCAACGTTTCAAGGATTCAAAAAGCTCTCGTCGGATCAGATGCTGTTGAGGTGCGGATAGATCTTTTGAATGACTGGGCTCCAGAAGCTATCACCCAACAGATTTCACTTCTTCGATTCGCGTCTCAGCTGCCTATTATCTTTACTGTCCGAACTGTATCGCAGGGTGGAGGCTTCCCGGACGGCGAAGAGAAAATGCGTGGAGAGCTCTACCGCCTAGCTTTAAGGCTGGGTGTGGAATTTCTCGATGTGGAAATAACATCATCTGACGACATGCTACAGGAAATAGTGGATAGCAAACGAAACACTCTCGTCATTGCATCTCATCACGACACAACCGGGTCTTTATCCTGGAAAAATGCATCGTGGGTTCCCAGCTATAACCGAGCACTTCAGTACGGTAATATTATAAAGCTCGTGGGCCATGCCAAAACTATAGAGGACAATTTTGAGCTGTCAAGCTTCAAGGCCAAGACGACGATGTCCCAACAGAAGCCTCTGATTGCCATCAACATGGGCGATCTTGGAAAGTTGAGCCGCGTGCTCAATGAATTCTTAACTCCAGTGTGCCATCCAAGCTTACCTTTCAAGGCAGCACCGGGGCAGATGTCCGCAGCAGAATTAAGACAAGGGCGCGCCTTGATTGGAACCATTAAGAAGCGAGAATTTTATCTTGTTGGCAGTCCTATCTCGCAGTCTAGGTCTCCAGCGCTTCATAACGCTCTCTTTCGAGACGCTGGTTTGCCCCACGAATATCATCTCTTTGAAACTTCTTCCACCGAGTGTCTCTCTGAATTATTTCAAAGAGAGACGTTCGGAGGGGCCTCTGTCACAATTCCCTTGAAGCAGGACATCATACCCCTGCTAGACGAAGTGACGCCTGCAGCTCAAATTATCGGAGCTGTGAATACCATTTTTGTTTCAGATGATGAATCCCCGTTCTGCGACCGTCGCCTGCTGGGAGACAACACTGACTGGAAAGGCATGGTCTATACACTGAAAGAAGCGGGAGTTACCCCAACGACTGACGCAGAATCGGCTGCTGTGGTCGGCTCTGGTGGCACTACCAGGGCGGCCATATACGCTCTACACTCTATGGGCTTCAGCCCGATATTGGTGATTGGACGAGATGAGCATAAAGTCAAGGCCCTCGCCTCAGCGTTTCCCATGCACTATAACATTGAACCTGTTTCACATCAGGGCGCGGTGCATGATGGGCTCCATTCCCCTCGTGTCATGATCAGCACGATTCCCGCTGACCAGCCCATTGATGATCGTGTGCAAAGGATGGCATTAGCGATGCTCTCTGCACCCCCATTATCGAACAAAAAGCGCGTTCTTCTAGAGATGGCTTACAAACCACAACATACCCAAATGATGGAAATGGCAGAACACATCGGGCAGTGGACTGTTGTATCTGGATTAGATATTCTCGCATCGCAGGGTTGGTATCAGGTATGAAATTCTGCGCTGCCCACTGTTGTTGTATTGTATCTCCGTTTCTGCTTTGCATTTTCAAGCCAGGTTTTTGCATACCGCTAATCCATGTCGTTTCTCTAGTTCATGTCGTGGACTGGAATCCATTCATTATATAGCCAAGCGAGAGACGCCGTAATCGGACGGGTTTCGATTGAGTAGGCGCTACGCACGTAGCAGCAACAACGCGAACCTCAATCGATTGAATTGCGATCATACAACAAAGTTCTACGGATGTGTATACTAAGCGAGAGGAACGTGTTCTCAAGCTTGGTAACCTTATGCTTGCAATACTATCTCTCTTATCTTCTCTACTCAGCTTCCGTGAATACCATAGATGGTTTATGCCAGTTCACCACCGTGTAGACGGACCCTACCAACTACATCCCGATAGAGCTCGCGAGGGCTATCGCAGGACGTCAGAGACCGCAAAGGACCAGTTAAGAATATACGTAAGGCGCTCTGTAATGTGTGCGGGGGCTTCCTTTTTGTATTCCATACATGTTTTTTCGTCCCAAATTATTCACCTGACTGCAGCCTGGCGAGCCGATTGAGATACCACGTGTTTTTTCACACGCATCCAGACCAAACTCAGACATCATCTCAAATATGCAAACCTGCCTCGGAACTTCCCTCAAGTAAGCAAGTCAGACCATGTTGGTGTAAGGGATTGAGCGTAGAGTGCTGCTGCTGTCTAGCGTCGACAGGTTCACAAATGTGAAGAGAAAGGTAGGCAGAGAAGCCTTATCTCTCCTCTACCTGTCTACAAGTTGTGTCTTCTCCTTTGTGCATGTGTGTCTGGCCCCCGATACAGCCCCTCACAGCCTTCCGCCGTAAGAAGACGAGCCCAAAGCTCGAGTCCATCACATTAGACTATTTGCACAAGAGGATGGCGCAGCTGGTCACTCAGTTATTAATCAAGCACACCTATCGCTGCGATAACTAGTCTATGAGAGATCAAATCGCTCTGGGAGAACCATGGGAGCGACCAAAGACCAAGTATAGATTCCATAACAGACCCAAGCACTGACAATCTTAATCCAGCTAGCTGCATATGTGCGGCCCACGGTGGCGAAAGAACCGCTCTTTGTACTTTCCTCATACTGCATTGTTAGCAAGGTTGAGACCCATGCAGTAGCAAGGAAAAAAATGACATGAAATACTGTGTAGCTGTACTGAGTCTGACACCTTTCATCATCGTCTGGTGTATCTCCACTGAGATTGCTCTCCTCGTCGGAAAGCAGAGCGTTTGCAGGCAAGCTACCCTCTTCTACGGCCCGCCTTAAAGCTTCTGCTCTCATCTCCCTTCGAGCACTAGGTTGTTGAGAGACTAAGTCGTGCGCGTCGGTATCAGGTAGTCGTACACTACTCGAATTATTCCCGAGCCCAAGACTTTGTGTAGCCGCGCGAGTAGTTGTATATGCAACAGTGAGCATCGTGACAACTGCACCAATGACTACTGATGTAGTCCTGGTACCCTGAGCTCGGACCAAGGGGTTGCAATGTTTGTCATCGGGCTCCATGGATACGGCTGACATCGTGAGATAAGTGCAATACATCGCAACTATTGCTGCTTGTGCCAAACCCGCCTTTGGATTGGACGCCTGCACTGTTGAATTGATAGATATGATAGACACCGCTATCCACAGCAGCATGTTGATCGTGATGACTGCCTGGTTCATATGGCATTCATCTTTGGCGAAAAAAATGTACTGAACCACTGTCATGGCAATAGATCCAACATACATGATCAGTGTGCTTCCGATAAGAATGATGCGCCAGAATTTGGAATCGAAGTCCTCGATCTGCGCCAAGCAGTACTCAGCCCAGGTGTGTGCTAAGTCGACAAGAAGGACTAGACCAAGTATCAAGAATAGCATAGCGCATATCAAGGATACGTAGTTGCCCCAAAAGATGAAGAACTCATTGGGTATGAGAAAAGCCACCATCAACAGGGCAATCCAGATAACGAGTTTCGGCCCCCAATACCCATTCTGTATCGCAGCACGAGGATGCTTCGACGATGCGACGCCGAACAACAGACAAGCATGAACGATATGGAAGAGACCGAGGGCGAAATTGATTCGGTGTACGGCAAGCCATCCGTAGCACTGGCCGTTTGGGCAGTTTATTTTGATATAATCCAGTGCCAAATGTTGTAATTTCTCGATCGCCCAAGGAGTAAGCATGATCCAAGCCAAGATCGAATTAGCTAGAAGTAGGAGGGCGTATGCGCTACGCGTGGCGACGCTACAAGAAATATAAGCTGTTGATTGATATGGCATGGCGCTCACCGTCCTTCGTACAATTACAAGCGAAATAGAAGAAGGCAGAATAAATGAGGTTAGGATGACATGTGAGACGTACCTGTTGCCGCACTTTCCACAAGCACTACACACCATGGAACAGGTCGCCGCACCACAGCAGCTGGCCACAAATGAGAGGACCTATGAGGTTGACTTGTTAAAGATTGATCGGATGAACAACGAGTCGGAACTTCATGTCACCGTACAGTTCCCATGCTCGGAATGGCAAACAGCGGAAGGGACAAAATAGCACCCATCGTAGTCAGATGACTCTGGCGTGATGTCTAGAGAGTCTGGCTCTTGAAATGGTTTGAAGTAGACAATTACGCTGATGGACTTTGACTTTGCCTTTGTTAAGTGATGAAATCTTTGGGCGCTCCTATTCGACTCCCACAGTCTAACTGGTTGCTGTGCCGTGAGCCCGCCAAGTCAGTACAAAAAAAGGGTGCATATGTATCAAAGGGTTACCTACCTACCAGTAAGATTCATTTCCGTTCCGTAATGGTTACTCCATACATAGATATGGAACAAGAATCACAAGAATTAGAAGGGCGCATCATGGCCCTGGGGTCTGGGGAATGTTAACGCGACCCACATCTCCTGGAATATCCGAGGATTTTACGTTTGTCACACCGCAACCACGAATGGCGTGTCACGGTCTGTACAGTGCCGTCTGTGCAGCTGTGACAATGCACTATCCTTGATCAAGCTGCAGACGTGCAACTTGGTCACTTGACCTTTTGGGCACACTTACTAATTACGGAGCAGAAAGAAAAGTGGGGTAATGCGGGTATGAAAGGGGAGAGTTTATTCCACACGCACATAACTAGCGCAATTGACCTGCTCATAGCCTAAAGCGGTTACTCCGTAGAGGGCTGCAGATATTTTTGTTGTTGTTGTTGTTATATTTAACACCGCTGCGTCCCAGTTTTGGGCATACTAGGGTGTGCAGGGCTAATCCCGGGTTCTTATACAAGCCAGTTTTCCCCAAGGGCCAAAGAATATCCTACCTACATCTCGATCGCCAAAGGCAGTTGTTTTCGGTGTGGGTTCAGGCGTCAGCGCCTTCCACCACGTGTGCTCGCGTGGGCACAAGTTGTGTCGTTAAAAGCGGAATTTTGCCAGAGGCACGGCTCCGCTACCAGAATTTCAGAAAGGTCTAGGTGACCAAGATGAGAGCGGCGTGCTGAACTCTCCGAAAGCACGCCGGTTGAAAACTCGAGGTGGGCAAACGCCGGTTTGATGGTGTCGTGGCTGGGAGGGGGGACGATGCCGCCGTCGTTGTCGATGTTGCTTGGATTTCATTTACGACCTCGAACCAGCAGGGCGAAAGATGAGCAGGCGCCGTCGACGTCGGCGTCGACATCGAATGAAGTGGTGGTGCTTAGGGCGGCATTTTCGAGTTTTCCATTCGGAGGTGGACTGCTGTTAGGGCTACAGCAGGCTATACAGCCAAATCATAACAGAAGTGGGCGGACGTGGTCCGTGCACCGTTGCCGAGAAAATTGTGTAAAGGAGAGAGTTGAGGGCTGCAGATAAACTCTCCCGTATGGAGGTACAGGGGAAATATACCCACCCTGTACACCTCCGTATGTGCCTATGTACATTATAGGTAGGTACCCAGGTACATAACTCTGTATCCCTTTACCTCGGCTCTGGGGCGTCACATGCACATGATACGATTAACCTTTGGCAATTCAGAAGTACATATGCCTGCCCAATGCCCATGGGATTATAGACAAGGTCCTTCCGTACCGAGAGAGAGTCGATTCCCATATCGAAGTCGCCGCCGCTGTTCGAAGTCGGTCCTCTCTCTCATAGTAATTCAGCCACCCTCATCACTTCACGCAGACCTCCTTGCCGTGTGGAAATCGTAGCCGTGGCCAGCCATGTTGATGTTCGTCGCTCGATCTCACAAATTGAGGAATAACAGCATTCGTATCACAAAAAAGCCATTTTTCACGGTCTGTAACCGACGCACGCGGCCGCTGCGATCCTGATCGGTCAGCGGGGAAATATCAGCCAGCATCGGCCAGCTGACGAGTTGTTTAACAGACGAGAGCCATGGTATCGCCAAAGCGCGACAGCAGCTCTCTTCCTGCAGGTAAACTTAACTGGCCTTTCCTTTCCTTGAAAGCGCCTCTCGTCGTTGGATGGTTTTCTATGCTGTCTGGTTATTCGCAGCTGACGCAAATATGCATCGCGCGCCAGGGTACGTCGAGGACAAGTCAAAAGAACCTATGCTACGGTTTCAAGACTCTCTTCCCAAACTCCCCGTGCCAGCGCTGGAAGAAACCGCGAAGCGTTACTTGAAGTCTCTGCATCCCATATTGTCTGCGCGAGAGTATGCTGCAAGCAAAGCCGCTGTTCAAGACTTCATTAGGCCTGGCGGCGTCGGGAGCAAGCTTCAGCACAAGCTTGTAGCCAGGCGAGAAGATCCTCAAACTAAGAATTGGCTTTACGACTGGTGGAATGATGCTGCGTATTTGGCCTATCGTGATCCGGTTGTACCGTACGTGAGCTACTTCTACTCTCATCGCGATGACCAGACACGCCGAAATCCGGCCACGAGGGCTGCAGCCATCGCATCCGCTGTCCTCGAGTTCAAGAAGCTGGTTGAAACTGGCACTCTCGAGCCGGAATACATGCAGAAACTTCCTATCTGCATGGACAGCTACAAATGGATGTTTAACGCCACCCGCATGGTTGCCCGTCCCTCTGACTATCCTGTAAAATTCCCCGCGTCAGAGAACAAGCACTTCGTCGCAATCCGCAAGAACCAATTTTTCAAGATGGCTCATGAGGTTGACGGCAAGCAGCTTAACACTTCAGAGTTGGAAAAGCAGTTCGTCAAAGTGTACCAAGTCGCCGAACACGACCCTGCCGTGGGCGCCCTGACATCTCAAAATCGAGATATTTGGGCGGACGCGCGCGAATTATTGGCCAAATCTAGTTCTCAAAACATGGATGCGTTGGGCGCTATTGATTCGGCTTCTTTCATCGTTTGCTTAGATGATGCATCCCCCGTCACCCTGGAGGAGCGGGCACACCAGTACTGGCATGGAGATGGAGCGAACCGTTGGTATGATAAGCCATTGCAGTTTATTGTGAACGATAATGGAACTTCTGGGTTCATGGGCGAGCATTCTATGATGGATGGCACACCAACCCATCGACTGAATGATTACATCAACGATTTGATATTTGGTAAAAAATTGGACTTCTTCGACCCGGTTACTCGTTCCGATTTGCCGGAGCCACAACTACTCCGGTTTGATTTAACTCCTTCAATACGAGCTGAGATAGACCGGGCCGTCACGGACTTTCGTGCCGTGATTAAACAGCATGAGCTGGCTGTGCAAGCCTACCAGGGATACGGTAAGAGCCTGATTAAACAGTTCAAGTGCTCACCTGATGCCTATGTTCAGATGCTCATTCAGCTGGCATATTACAAGATGTACGGCAAGAATCGCCCCACCTATGAATCGGCAACAACTCGCCGCTTCCAGCTTGGTCGTACGGAAACGTGCCGCACAGTTTCGGACGAATCGGTGGCATGGTGTGCATCCATGTTAGACTCATCTAAGACCAATGAGCTCAAGGTAGACTTGTTTCGCAAGGCCGTCAAGGCCCATCTCGAGTACATTTCAGCGGCATCCGACGGCAATGGTGTTGATCGACATTTACTCGGCCTCAAGAAGCTCCTTCGGCAAGGGGAGGAGACGCCTGCCATTTATAAGGATCCTGCTTTTACATATTCCAGCTCCTGGTATCTGTCTACCTCTCAACTCAGCTCGGAATTTTTTAATGGCTACGGCTGGAGTCAAGTGGTCGATGATGGGTTCGGTATTGCCTACATGATCAACGCGAACAGGTAAGTTACTGCTGTTTCTTATAAGGCGGACCAAAGTTTCTCTTAGTTGGACCCATGGTACTACTTAGGTATATTAATTGTCTTTGCAGTATCAATTTCAACATCGTGTCGAAGGGCCTCGGGAGCGCCCATATGAGCTACTATCTTAACGAAGCCGCTGGGGAGATGCGAGATCTGTTGATGCCTGGCGTAACGGCGCCAAAAACCAAGCTATAAGATCAGAGTGCCTTGAAACTCAAGATGCTAGATTAATTGTGTTTGAAAACTTAAACGTAACGTGCTTAAAGCGCCAGGGCTGTTATCTCTCATTTGACTGACGTATGGTAATCCGCTGGAATACACACGTACGCGGGAACAAACACATATAGCCTACAGGTTCGGGATGCCTGAGCTCTGGATGGTTGACATACAAAACAATCCCAGTATCCAAATACCTGAACTGCCTTACTATGAACACCTTGGCCGACGTTTTCTGACACCTGACGAAACTAAGTCCGCAGCTATCTACCTGCTTCCCAGCAATCCATCAACTTGCCAGATAGTCCAACTCCATAGTGTGACTGAATTCAGCCAGCATGCCCAACGATCTCATTTACCAGTTCGTCTTTGGTTTCGTCGTAGTGGGAGCAGATTTGAGATGGTAGCGGCACCTCTCTATAGTCTTCATCTGGTCCGGATATGATGTTGAGATTGATACCAGAAGACTTACTCGTGAAAATCTTCGTGCTAATGCTCTCTTTGCTGAAGTACACTTGGCCGCCGTCAACTTGGTCTAGCATTACTGTAGGTAGAGTGCCAATGACTTGGAGTGCAAAATTCTGAGCTTTAACGACATCGACAGTTGAGACCAACGTGTCGATTATGAGTGACAGTCGAGCTGAATTCTCAACGGTCACCTGGTTCGCTTTACCTTTGAGAACAATGGTTGTATTGTTGCACCGGCTAATCAGTACAGATTGACTTAGTGTCGTCTCAATCTCAATCGGATCCGGTCCTTTGTCATAATTTTCCTGTAGATACCGTTAGATGCTGAAAACCCGTGGTCAAGGGATGCTACTCACGATTGTCCATTTATTCCCGTTTAGTTCCATTTTAGCTGGTTTCTTGAGGCGCATGCTTTCTGGCTTCGGTTTTTTCCCGGGAGCTGGGCTCTTGCCTCGAACTGAATATTCTCGATCTCCAACGGTGCTGCCGGCCCGTAGTGACGGGTTTTTGTGTGTCATTTCCGACTTATCCACTTTCCGAAGTCCTTTCGTAACTTCTGAGCCCTTATTCAACTCTGAAAACACGGCATTTAATCCGCTAGACGGCATCATGGGAGTCGAGTTAGTCTTGACGTTCAGCACTGGCGGCGGGCCAGGAGGAGGCGGCGGCGGCGGTAATGCTGTATTGCCACTAGCGACTGATGGAGCTTCCGGTGCTGTCTGACATAGAGAATTGACGACATCTTGAGCCGAATGTCCCGTCGCGTTCCAAGCAATACCCGATGGAAAATTTTGTTTCACGTATTCCGCAAGATCGCGGAATATTTGGTAGAATGATTGTATCCATTCAATATGCTTTGGGTTCCTAAGACAAGTCAGAAGTCGCCCGAATATTTTGTTGGACTCCTCTTACTTCTCCTTTTGCTCCTTCAGTACTCGATTGCCAAAAAATTGGGCAGAGCTCAGGCTACTCTCCACATGTTTGTATGGGCGACTGTCAAGGGTGATCCATGCAAGCATCATTATGCCATCGGCAACGGCGCTGAGTTGTGTGTACATGGGATCTTGTCGGTTCGAGTCCTTGAGCTCCGTTACCGCCAACAGAGCGTCATTGATGGGCTTAAGGAGATTCTGATAAGCAGTCGCAGCGGGCTTGACGGCTTTGGTAGTGATCAACAAGAACTTTCGTTGTTCTTGAAACCCTTCGAGTACTTTAGCAGACTATGAGCAACAATGCGCGGTCAGTGATGTCTCCGCAGCTATCATTTGGAGCCGGTGCTAACCTGCTTGGCGACCACACCGCCAAGCTCATTACTCAGCTTGGCATAATTTCCAACGGACATGCTGATTAGCTGATCGAATTCTTCGATTGCTTCTGGCACCTGCTCTGTGGTAGGACCTGGGCTTAATTTCGAAGGGGCGATTTGAGAAGATGTCGTCGGCGCTTCAGAATCATCTGCAGCGAGCTCGACATTTTGGTCAAGAATCGTGACATCGTTGATCACCTCCGTCGACGTTGCGATATCTTCGAGACGTGAGGTTGCGGCTTCTAATCTGCTCGAGCAATACGAGTTAGAGTGGGCGAGAACGCAAGAACGAGACCATAAGACCGAATTGGGCTACTGTGTCTCGATTCGATCGGGATTACCTCTTGATGAGTGTCGTGAGATTGTGCATGTTATTGGCAGCAGTCATCTTTATTGCGCGTTTACCAAGTTTGATACGTTTAACGATCTCTCTTTCGGTGTGGAACCACCAGATTTAGCGGCCAATGTCGCGAGTTCGGTCTATAGGTATGTATCGAAACAAAACAAAAATGTACTACGAGCAAGAAAATGGCATGTAAACCTGCTTGTCCTGAGTTAAGCCGTTTTCGCGGTTAGGGATGAAGAGGATGCTTGGTAATACTTACATATACTGCCAAGCAGCTAAGTAGATGAAGTCATGGGCCTACTAGTTCTACGTGTACCTAGTGTTGAAGCGGTCTCAACGTTGTCAACAGGGCGGCTGTTTCTTGTGTTAGCTGGTGATATTGACGGTCCTGTGCTTCCAAGTTCCGACCTTTCGAGATTACTCAGCAGTGGAGATAGGGGGTTGCTGATGGGATTACCGTATAAACTCAGTAAATTCATTCCCGTCGGCGGGTCTGATAAACCTTGCTCCAAACGATTTGTAGCGATGCCATTGGCTCCTCCACACACAGTCGATTTAAAGCTGCGGGCTTAGCCCGTCCTCCCCTGTCAGGGGCTTGCACTAAATCAAAGTAGTAGCGCGTTTGTTGTGATTGACTGATGAGTGGGGGACTTGGCCCTCCTGACTCCTGAGTCCTTAGCGTCATTTTTAGCTTCGGCAAGTGGAGTCAGTGGCGTTTGGAGCAAGGTTTATCAGACCCGCCGACGGGAATGAATTTACTGAGTTTATACGGTATAGTACATGAGTACAGTAGAGCCTCGTTATAACGATGCCGCTGTGTATGTATAATGTACGCCTTTGGGCATCGTTATATCGTGAATATCGTTGATCTGAATCGGCTATTTGTGAGGCGAACTGTCAGATTGTCGGGTGCTGGGAGATCCTAAAGGTTAATAAGGCGGTAAAAAGGGGCAGATAATAACTGGGGGCTGCACGCAGAGCTTTGTATACCTACGAGGTTGTCGCTATCTGGACCACCAGGAGGGTACCCCACGTACCAATTGAACATTTTTGCACCAACGTTTGGGCACGCCAAGTGGGGCCATCACACGGCCATCACAGTGCAGCACGGTCGCAGTTTACTTCTCCGCACCCCCAAAGGTAAGCACCCCTGCGCGCACGGACCACTAGTGGCCGAGATCGCGGCGGTCAAAACAGCGCAAGGTGGA
>SRQL01000627.1:0-15109 GCA_018360575.1 Claviceps sp. LM454 group G7 | reverse complement strand
TCCATGACGCTAGCAGGGGGCTGCATACACTAACCCCTTTGGGAAGGATGGAAGGACAATTACATTAGTTATGTGATGGATGAATAAAGTCTCCCGCCCCTCTACCTAACCTAACCTCACAATGGGGCCTCTGAATGGGGCCTCTGTTTAGGTGGGTCGAGTAACTAAAGTATAGGTAGGTAGGTAGGTAGGTACCTAGGTATGTAGTGACTCGTCACTCGTGAGTACTCCGTACGGAGTACATAGGTATGTACCTACCTACGTACCTAGTACGGAGTATTCCGTAAGGTTAGGAGATACATACCTAGGTTATTGGCGACACCGGGGCAGTGACATAAGCGTCGAAAGCGCATACCGATATTGTAGATACCTAACTCAATGCATCTCATCAAAACAGCATTTAAAGATGTTCGAGCATGTCACGGTCTCGCGGTGTACCTAGCCAATCCTACTTACTTTATGGACTCACCGGCCAGACCGATTCCGTCATTGGCTCATTAGAACGCTGTGCTACATTTGAACTTTTCCGGCAGCTCAGTATCATTGTCGTTAAGCGAAGTCTACAACCTCAACCAAGACCGAACGAAGTGCGACAACTGCTGTGCACTTCACTTGGCACCCGCCATGTGGCGCGACCGTACAAACCTGTGCGTACATCTATCTACTGCAACTATCCCGGTCAATCTAAGGGGCGATGACAGAAGTCCTTGTATTTCAAAAAATTGCTGTATTTCAAAATGCCCCTGTGTTTAACATCTAACCTACGATACCTTTGAGTGCAGTTACGTCTCCTATCGCCAGTCATACGCACATCACCCGACACAAAATAGATATGGTGCATCCAATGCAAGTGGCGCTGGGGCATGGTCAAGTGCCTACTCGATCAACATCCACGCTTCCGAAGATAGACGGGGACTACTATCGGATAGTGAACTCGGAGATGATGGCGATGCTGTAATTGAAATGGATCGTTTGCCTCCCAGATGGGCTGAGGCTTCCGATGAAGTCACCGAAATGCTGGCACAGGTGGCTATCAAAGGCCAACAACTAGAAGTGCTTCACCAGAAACATGCTCTTCCAAAATTCAACGACGACGAAACTAAGAAAGGGCAAGGGGCACAGATTGATCGATTGACGCAACAAATAACCAAGTCTTTCCACGAATGTCAACGCAGAATCCAACGAATCGATGAACTAGTCCGAGAAGCCAAGCAAGTAGGTGCTCTTAGCAAAGCTGAGGAGACCATAGCCAGGAACCTCCAGATATCTCTTGCAACAAGACTTCAGGCAGCAAGTGCCAGTTTCAGAAAGAAGCAAAGTGCTTACCTTAGAAGTAAGATGGCCGGTCAAAAATTAGTTCTTTGCTCTTTTCTTTCCTGTCAATTAATCAATGGCAAACAGGACTACGAGACATGGGTGGCCTGGATTATTTTACACCCACCGATGGGTCGTCTATGCCACAGCTTAGCTCAGGCTTGGATCCTTTGCTGCACGAACCGGACGCAGATCGGTCTTTCTCTCAGTCAACGCTACAAGCAGCGTCTCAGCAGAAGCTTTTGCACACTAACGAGACTACCATATCGCAACGAGAACGCGAGATCGAAGATATTGCTCATGGAATCATTGAACTGTCAGATCTGTTCCGTGATCTCCAGACTATGGTGATTGACCAAGGCACTTTGCTTGACCGCATTGATTACAATGTTGAGCGTGTTCACGAAGACGTCAAAGGGGCAGATCAAGAGCTAACTGTTGCTTCTGTTTATCAAAGAAGGACGACTAAAAGAAAGATCATTCTCTTACTGATGATAGTCATATTCGGACTGTTGATTCTGCTGCTGATAAAGCCGAAAAGGTAGTGGTTTAATCTGCACTTCTAATGAAAATGAGGGACACGACTTTCTGGCTAGTCAAATCCACCAACAACGACAACAGCCCGTCTTAGGTTGCCCAGGAATTGGCATATCGAATTAACCGGCTCATTGTGCATGACACTCCATGACGACTGTCGCAGTATAATGAGTCACCACATAGTCACTAGCTAAATCAATTATTTGGTAGTGAAGAGTATATGCGTATGCGTAAATTGATACCAGAACCATAGGAATTGCCGAATAGAATTTACAAAAATAACATGTCTTTTTGGGAAGAGTTCTGCGGCTGATCGAACGATTGCTCAAACAACTTCGCATACCTGCTCCAGAGCTTGGGCTTTTGCTTGTCCAACTCACCCCTCAAGTCTAATGCACTAGGAAAAATGTCCGAGCCCCACGCCTCGTTAAATAAGAGCTTTAAACACTCGGGCGATAACTCGAGTCTATCTCGAGACCGGTTCCTTTCACTGCCCGGTATTTGCGCAAGCGCAATCTTCGACAATATCACGGCTCGTAGAACTTGTAGGTCAACAATAACGCCGAGATATTTGAGCCGTGCTAACAACCGCACGCCTTTAGTGATATCGCAGATAGCGAGCCCAGTCCCTGCTAAGTCTTCAAGAGATAGACTCGCTGAAGACGTTGTCAGCTTTTGGTCGAATCCCCATCGTACAATTGATCTCTGAAGGTCAAGGTCAAAGATCTGCTGGATTGGATGCTGTTCATGACTGAAAGGAAGATCTGCGGGAATGCTCGGTATCGGGTAATTCCAATTGCCACAAGCCTCCGTGCGTGGGCTTCTGTGTCGCGAAGAGTGAATCGGAGCCGTCAAATATGGGGTTGAACAAGCTTTCGCACCGCGATTTGCTTGATCACATCGAGAACAAATCCAATCAGCCTTCACATTACCATAGTTGCTAAGGGTAGGAGAAGACGATGAGATAGCGTCTCGATCCGAATCGTTCTCGGTGTCCTTTGCATACGGCGACAGCATCGACGATTCGCGGGAGGCCTTGATGGCGGTCCGGCTCTTCAGCAAAGATCCAGGAAGATCCTCACAACATATTGGCACCAAACCACCCGAGGATGGAGAGTAGAGCTGTACGATCTCCTCACTGAGCTGCTGGAATTCATCTAGGCGACCTGAACGACCGAGGTTCCAGAGTAAAAGCTTCCAGTATCGCAGAGGGATGGCAACGTTGTGTAACGCGACACGACGAACTATGCCAATAGCCATGTTGAGCAGGCGCTGGAATGATGTACGTGACTTGCTGCTCCGATATTTTCGCTTTCGCTTTGCAGAATGCTTGCCCAACCCTCGAAATGCGACCCCAAGCAATTGAGACGCACTTTCTCTGTTCATGTTGATGTTCAGAGCTTCCATTCGATCCAGAATTTGTCTTGCTCTACCGAGTCTATACGTCTCCAACTCTTGTTGAAGTATAGCATTGAGTCGATGAGAGGATGGCTCGGAATCTATAGCCCACTCAATACCTTGCAATAGTCGTTGTCTCCTCCAATCTCTGTTGCGCAAGGCCGACACCTTGAGCATACGACGCGTTTCAACATCGTCAAACTCATCCGGATGTATGTCACAGGCCAGAAGGTCGGTAAGTAGTGAATCTTCTTCACATTTGGCAAAAAATGCCAAAACTTTGCAGTAATTCTTATTTGAGACGGTGATACCCAGCTGTTCGATGCGTGCGAGGCGCAGAGCGGTCATTCTTGCGCCTGATTCCCTCAATGCAAGAGATTGAAGAGACCTCGGGCCCATCACACGGAGGCCAAGTCTCTGCGCGAGGTGGATGGCAAAATCGATAGATGTCCAAGAACTTGCTAACCATTTCGCTACAATGCTGTCACTATACTGGCCTTTGCTGAAACAAAGGTCGTTGCTCAACTTCGACTGCAAGGGAGCGTCTTCGATGAACGAGTCGGCCACTTCAGCGATTATTCTTTCCTCATTTGTGAGAGCGATTGAAGGGTAGTATTGGTGAAGAAAACGTAGAAAGGGCGTAGATAGATTCGACTTCGGAAAATCTCCAAAGACGAGCAGCTTCTTCCGCCAAAGTCTGGCTAATTTTGAGCAGCCCGCCGCGAAAAGAACAGGGATGAGATGGTCATACAATCCTTTGTCTTTGCTAGAGATATACAAAGCTGTTATGGTGCTCTGCATGCTTGGCGATGGGTCGAGAACAAATTTTGAAAGAATGGCACCAAATGTGTCGGTGGACGGTAAGAATTTTGGAGCAAGACGCAAATGCCATATGATAGCGTCATCGTGCCGGCGAGTCTCAAGCATATGATGCATAATCTTCATGTATAGATCCGGCCAATAAAAATCGTATTTTGCCAGAAGCCTGTGAGCCGTGTCGACCAAGATGTTCAGCCATGAGTTACTCGTCATTGTAACGGCCAAGACTTCGTCCCGGAGAAGTTGAGCCTCATCTCGGCTCAGATTACCCGAGGTTTCGTCCTTTTGAAGCAGTTCAAACATTTCCCATATGCCCTTGCCAGCGTCGCCTCGGTTTATCATTTGAGGAATACGCATCGAAGCAAACGGATGTACAGACAAGGCAGTCAGATCCAGAACATCTAGGTCGGAGCTGAACGCATTACCTAATGACAGCGAAGTTTTCTTGGACGTCAAGTTTGATGATTGTAGAAGATGCCCCTGTCCGAGTTTAGCGAGCTCCTCCGATCTTGGCCATTCGGACACATAACAGAGCTGACGCCAAGGAACATTTATGTGCGTGAGGGCCACGGGACTACATGACGACGAGCGCAAAATCAGGTTCCTGATCTTTTTACTGCCCAACGTACACAATGGTGATCGTAGAGTGGTGAGAGATCGCTGCTGAGGTGGGAAACTTTGACAGCGAGGCTTCCCCGACGTCGCGAAAGCTTTCCGTCCAGCACTCGGCAGATGACAAGTCAGCCGTGACCTTCGCATTCCTGAGAGTGTGGCATGCGAAGAAAAGAACTCATCGGTTTGAAGATGAGATCCGTTTCTTCCGTATCAATCGACCTTGTGCAGGGCTTTTGATCCATGCCCAAATTATTTTGCCTTAGGCATTTGGTAGAGCGTGAATCTTGAAGGGATCAATTGTACTCCGGAGTCCGTAGCTAAAAGAGGATTCACTATGTACCTATGTACTTATGCAGTTACCCCACTCGCGGCCTCTTCCTTTCACTTCTCATTGGATGTTACTAAAACGATTGAGCTCCCGAGTCCCAATTCATAACGACTCAAGGCAATCTGGGAACCTTCACCTCAGAGTGTTCGGTCCATACGTCGCTGTCAATTATCTTGCTCCTCGCCGCATTAGATCCTCGATTTGCACTTCCCTCATTATGGTAAGTGTTCATTGACATCAGGCACACAGATAGCAAGTTCCTCGTCTGGCCTCAAATTCTCGCCCTGTCGGCGCCTGATTCGCGCGATGGTTTTCTCAACATCCAAGACGTAACAATTGACTGAGCTCGTTCTTAGGCCGATTCTCTTACAGAGGAGCAAGTCTCCGAGTTCAAGGAAGCATTCTCTCTATTTGTACGTCAATCAGTCGATAAAACCCCCTTTTTTTTATCAATACCAGTACGCTAATGCAGCTGATCTGTGACAGGACAAAGACGGGGATGGTAAGTCCCTTCGCTTTTCACAGCTTCAATGTGTCACGTCGTACGGGCTATGTCGCTCACTCGTCAACTGGACGCATGGGAAGTTGCTTTCGTGCTCCGACATGTTGAGTCCGATCACGTAGTCTCACGTGCTCCTGACTGATGTTCGCTTCTAGGTCAGATCACTACAAAAGAGTTGGGCACCGTCATGCGTTCATTGGGCCAGAATCCTTCGGAATCCGAATTGCAAGACATGATCAATGAAGTTGACGCCGACAACAACGGTACTATCGACTTTCCGGGTAAGGAATTGGCGATGTACCTGGACAGAAACTTGACTCGTAATTACTCAAGGAAGTTTGGTGGAACTCTGACACTATGTGCTGTCTGTAGAATTTCTGACAATGATGGCTCGAAAAATGAAGGACACCGATTCCGAGGAAGAAATCAGAGAGGCGTTCAAGGTATACAAAATTTCATCTCTGTGACTGCCGTATTCCAATATTTCATGCTTATCGTCTTTGATTTAAGGTTTTCGATCGCGACAATAACGGTTTCATTTCAGCTGCGGAGCTACGCCACGTGATGACTTCGATCGGAGAGAAGCTCACCGATGATGAGGTCGATGAAATGATTCGCGAAGCCGATCAAGACGGAGATGGTCGAATTGACTGTATGGTTCTATCTGATACATGGTTTTGTGTACTTTCACTGATCTTATCCAATAGACAACGAATTTGTTCAGCTTATGATGCAGAAATAAAGCACTGGAGTGAACGAATGCTGCGCGATCAGATCACTCGATAAGTCGACGTTACGATACGGTACGGATGCGTTGTGTCGCGGTGGGCCTCACGCGATGATGCTTTGAGTCCTGGAAATGTTGCCGCTTTAGTGTATCAGGATTGATGTACTCCTCCATTAATTACCTTTCCACTTTCTTTCAATGTATGCACTTTCCTGCGGAGCTTGAGAGGAACAATCTAGCAGCTTGGAATCTAGACGAGTTTCATGGTTATGAGTATGTATATCCGATGATCCTACTGCGAGCCCACTCTTTCTCGCTCCGTCGACGTTAAATTTAGTATGCCAAAAGCATAGCAACAGGCAGAAGTCTTTCCTTTGCTCTCCTTAGTCCACTCTCGTTCTTATAGTAGAGTCTCATTTGGAATTCATTCTCCAGCATCTGTGTAGTGTTGTACAAGTTCATGGGTTTTGTCGTGCCGCACAAAAACGAAGCGACCGCATTTGTCACATGAGCACTATTCGCGCCGCACGCCGGTTGATCTGCGACAGATTCTGGCTTGGGATTCTGATGGGGTGCTTAGGCACGTGATCAAACACAGAAGCCTGAGTTGTTCTTGTCAAAGCTGGGCCCGCTTCATTGTCCTCGCAGCACATCGGATTGTCGCATCGCTATGTATTGCGAATTTGGCCTTCGGAATTGCTTTTAGATATTACAGGGGTCATCTGTGTAGGTATTTCATAAAAACTTCCGATGCCTATATTCGTTATTGAGTTATTGATATTTCTGGAAAACACTCGACCTGCAGCCAGACTTCGTTTTTGTGTGGCACATCAAATTACGAAGCCGCTGTCGCGATATTGGCTGTTGGAATTGTTTCAAGAGAATCTAACGGCATATATGTGTATGCACTTCAACTCCCAACGAAATCATATCGACTCTTGTAGTTGAGATGATCAGGATTAAGAATGAAGGCGTTGAAAATTCTTCACTTTGGTGTTTTGTTCATCATCTAGGTGTGAGGAACGCACAACACCCGATCCGCCCAAAGGGTCAAGTGACCAAGTTGCATGGCAGCAGCTTGATCATGGTTATGTATAATGTAGTGCACTGTCACCCTGCACAGACGGCACTGTACAGACGTGAACACTAGATATGTACCTAGGTACCTTCCTAGGTGCCTACCTATGTACGTAATGTAGTTGTGTAGGAAGGTACCTCAAGTGTTCTGGCCTTTCGGGCAAGTGGGTACTCCGTACTCCAGTCTCCGTGAGTCCGTAATCATGTACGTATCCGATTCTCACAATCGCCATCTGCATGACAGTGCGAGACATTATACCTACATATCTTGATTCAAGTGCCAGGATAGTGGGGCGTGACACGGCAAGTCCCGTATTGTATCCGTCGATGAGTGGTCTCGCAAGAGCTGCGAATTACCGTAAATTAAGACGGTTCACTTAGCCTGTGAACGTAATCGACAACTCCTTTGCTTTGATCAAGCTTGGCACCGGCTCTCATCCCCAATCTATGATAGTCGCCCGCGGCAGACGGGAATACTGGACTCCACCGTGGATGTCGTACGCTGAAACCGAAAACAATACAGGCTCTGACAACTCCGTCCTCGCCCGATCAACGTTCACCCGTTGAGGGCTGTCAGGGCTGTCCGCTCAACCATTATATACCCGGCAAGGCGCTGTCATTATCATGCGACGCAATTGATGCTCTTCCTTCTTCGGCGAGGTAAGATGGCCAGCGATACGAATATTCGCCGGCAGTCACTCTTCGATGAGGCACAACTATCATTCAACGACGAATTTGCTGTACCTATCCTGCCAGAATTCGACATGACCATGGATGGACAGTCAAGTCTGGCGTCACAGCAGAGCACATCTGGCCCCGAACATACAGACGCAGGTTCCGAACGATCCGTCACTGACTTTGGGAGACGAATGAAACATGAGTGTCGCCGGTTTTCTATCATGAGATATCGAAACGCTTCGGACTCTCAGCTATCGCTTAGGGCGAGACAGCAAGCCGAGAGACCTCCTCCAATCCCACGACGTATGTCATAAGCGTCCTGGTTCTACAAGTTTGGACAAACAAGAACTGACCACTTCTATTGAAGCTCCTGTAATAATTACGACTTCTGCTCCGATTGACAATATCAAACCAAAGAAGGCGGCGTCTCGAATGAATCTTGCAGCCAAATTCCGCCGCTCTAGCGACGCACCTCCAGAGGAAACTAGATATGGATACGCCTCTAGTAGAGATACTGGGAAAAGGCTTCTAGCACATGACGGCCTCAGCCAGCCAACAACTGAGGGGAACGAGCTAGAACATTATCGCCCTTCAACCCGGGCGACGACAGTCTCAAGCAAGGCCTCACTGAGCATATCTCCTCATCGCCAGTCAGAGTCCTCGCGCTCTGACTTTTTCACCTCTGATCGTACCCGTCCATCATCTCAAGAGATGGCTGTAAAGAAGTCTCACATAACGACCCCTTTTATAAAATTGCGCAGGGGCAAGAGGCCCCCAGAGCCGCTGTTCCCACTCGCTCATCTTCCTCAAAAACGTTTAGCTGAGTCTAAAAATTCGTCGTCGACGTGTCTGGCCGCAGCATGCAGACCAGCCTCGTCCCAAAGTGCCACGATTTGGCGAGCTGGCACTGACGTGGCACAAGGCAACCCACTAACGCAGCACAATACCACTGCCACTTTATCAGTTCAAGGGAGCGCAAATCTGTGTGGCCAGTCTCCGCCTCATCGAGCAAACCTGCTCAGAGAACGGTCGTCAACGATGGGCTCTTTAGAAAGAGACCCACAAGGCGACAATTTGATACCACCCACAACTCGAACCTCAACCTCAGCTGGTCGCAAAAGCTTTAGCGACTTGTTTGGGATTGGCCGTATTCGGCAAAATTCCGAGTTAAGTCGCCCGGGAACCTTGACTCCGGCGACTCCTGGGTCAACCGGATCGAAAAGCAATTCGCTACAGCTTCCAAGAAACTCCGTTGTTTTACCTGAACGACAGAATGACGAGTCTCCTGCAAAATATTTAGCGCGCATTGAAAAATTTGTCGGCCGCGGTACAATTGCTTCTGCTTTGGCGAAGGGCGCTGATGCATTTTCGACGTCAGTGCTCAGAAGTTACATGCGCAGCTTTAGTTTCTTCGGTGACCCAATGGATATGGCTCTTAGAAAATTGCTGATGGAAGTTGAACTTCCTAAAGAAACACAGCAAATTGATAGATGCCTGCAGGCTTTTGCCAACAGATATCATGAGTGCAATCCTGGCATATATTCGTCTCCGGATCAAGCCTATTTTATAGCATTTTCTTTGCTGATTCTTCACACTGATGTATTCAACAAGAACAATAGGCACAAGATGCAGAAATCTGACTATATCAAAAATACACGGGGGGAGGGGATATTCGATGATATTTTAGGATGTTTCTACGACAATATATCCTATACGCCGTTCATCTATGTGGAAGACGACCTGGATTTGGCCAGCGAGCGTACACAATTGAGCAAGTCGAAGAGAAAACAGAAGCTTTCTGGTAATGCCGCCGATTCTGCAAAGAGATCAGCGAAAGAACCTATCGACCCGTATACACTGATTCTGGACGGAAATCTAGACCTTCTGAGACCCAATTTGAAGGACACAATGCACTTAGATGATCATTACAATTATTTGGGAACCGCCTCGTCCTTCAATTTGAGGGATTTGCAGAACACATTCTTCAAAACTGGAGTCCTGCAGATAGTCTCGGCTAGGTCGCGGCCTGATGCTTTTATGTCAGAACAGACAGCTACCAATCCCCACGATGCGCATCCCGGAATAGTAGACATCAAAGTGACCAAAGTTGGACTCCTCTGGAGAAAAGATGCTAAGAAGAGAAAGGCTCGATCTCCATGGCAAGAATGGGGAGCAATTCTTACTGGCGCCCAGTTGTACTTCTTTCGAAACACGAGCTGGATAAAGAATTTGATCCACCAGCACGACAACCATTTGAAAGGCGGACACGATGGAATTCCAGTCATCTTCAAGCCACCTCTCGAAGAATTCAAGCCAGATGCATTAATATCTACTCATGCCGCTGTCGCCCTCCTCGACACCACCTATAAAAAACACAAAAATGCATTTGTATATGTACGACAAGGAGGTATAGACGAAATCCTATTGGCCGATAGCGAAGAGGAACGCAACGACTGGCTTGCCAAACTTAATTATGCTGCTGCATTCCGAACGTCAGGGGTTCGCATGCGTGGAGTCGTTGGTTCTAACTACGACGGTCAAGGGCGACGTGGAATACGAAGGCTAGATAGTTCCGACGGTACGCAAACCATACAGACTCCGACAGGTCTAGTCTCTATTGCACGAGGACGTATTGATCACAAAATGGCCGAAGACATTCAAGTTGCCAGAAGAGATGGTATGCAACAAAAAATATTGGAGGCTGATAAGAAAGTCGACGAATGCCAAAAGCAACTAGAAGAGCAGCTGAGAAATGCAAGACACCTGCATATCCTGGCACCTATCCAGCCGAGAACGAGAGAGCAGCTACTACTGGCTGCTGCTCGTCTGTCTGCGCAGTTGAAGTGGGCTCGTATGGAAATTTGGCGAGAGAAATGCCATCGAGATATCCTGGTGCAAGATTTGGCCGACGACGAAGCCATATTGCAAAGTTCAGATAAGCAATCACTTCGAGACAGCTCAACGCCGACATCAAGGCCACCTGTGACTCGAACTGAATCAAAATGCAGAGGTTCGATCATTACCAAACATAATTCCCGAACGCCCACCACAGAAAGCTCATTATCCCACACCTCGAGCTCGATTTTGAACACTTCAGCCATGGAATCGCCAACAAAGGCAAGTCCTCGACCAGTCTCGCAAGGTCGAGAAACCTCATGCTCTCAAAATGCCGCTGCGACGGCTAGAAACGGTTCAGTGTCGAGCCTTGCCACATCAATGCAGCAGAAGTCGACACCATCGCCTGCTGCTTCCCATAGAAACCCAGTTTGCGCTGCTGAATTTGGAGCTACTTCTGACCTGTCGGACAATGGATCTGATGTTGATGCCGACGAACGTGATTTCTTGAAGCAGGCTGGACTGTGGGAAGCAAAATCAAAGCAAACGTTTTTGAACAAAGCTGCGATTAATTCATCAGCCGAAGGCTCGGATTACACACCATCTTCTGATCGAGACAAGTTGGAAAGAAGCAAAATCAGGCGGAGCCTCCAGCGCACTCTTAGGGAGAGTGCCGGTCACTTATCACATCATCGCAGCAAGAAGGGTCGAGATGCTGGCACACTAGCTGGTGGGCCCCTAGACGATGTGCCGCAAGAAGGGATGCTCCCCCGCGGAACTGGGAGCTTTGTGGTTCATGGGAAGAAGGCATCAGTTATTAATTTGGGTACAGAGCTGCAGACTTTATCGCATGACGACAAAATTCTATCCCGAAAGCAGCCTCAGTCGCTACCGTCAAAGAAAATACCTGCCTCTCTAGACATCAGTGACCAGTACGCTGGCAATTGCAACTCCGCTCTTGAGATGGCTATGGATTCTAACGAATCAGACAGCAGGAGAGGCTCGACTACCAGTACAGGTACTGCAATGGCGATAGATGTTAGGCCACCTGTTCGAGATCACTCATCAAGCCATGCTGGAAGGGGTGTATCAGGTGCGAAGCCAGTCGTCACTTCAGATGGACAGAACGAGATTGCGATCAAGCTAGGTGATGAGCCAAAGCCGGCGCAGCCCGTGACAAACAGAGCAATGGGACATAACAACGCAAGACTATACTCTGGCAGTAAAGTATCGGTCAGATTGGAGGCGGCGACAGAATTAAACACCAAGAGTGATGCAAGCGACGAGTCAGATGATATAGGAGCGAACGCGCAGAGGAGTCATGATGCATACTCTAGTTCTCATATTCAGACTGTGACGGCATGAACGCGATGGCAGGTGTGCACCAGGTGTGACGGCAAGGATTGTCAATGAGTCATGACCATCGATTTCGAACCCCGCAATCTTGTTCGTAATGAAAAGGTGTTCTGCTGTCCAGCTATTGTGGAGGGCGCATTCTTTCTGTCAGAGGCACGAGAACAGTGGCAAGGCAAGACATCATGTATACGTATGGGAGTGCGAGGGGCATGTAGCGATGGCCGCTCGAGATCGAAACTCTGTACATAGCTCATAGCTCAATACTATCTTGCGGGTTGATTATACCTTCACAACTTTACACCCTGACACTTATCCCCTTGAACAATATTGCTGGGTATCGGAGATATGTTAGAGCGCATGCTATGACTAAAAAAATGTTGCTGGGTGTGGTGAGGCTCTACTTTCTTACTCCGCAGCTCCTGTGTGTTGCTACATTATGGCCACATCTTTACGCTGATGTCATCAGTAGGTCTTCGGATTGTTGATAAGAACAACTACTAGAGACCTCGCAGTGCTCTAGCGACAATTGTCTTTTCACGCTGCACCTTGACTCCCTTTGATGCAACGAGGAGGGGTCACCTCGAGGCGACACGGTAGCATCACTTCTTGCTCCTCCTCTTCTTCTTGGATGCATTGATGGCCGCAGCCTTCTCTATCTTGACGCCGCCGCCGCCCACGAGGTCCATTGTCTCTGTTGCCTTCATTAGACCGCCTTGGGTAAACTCAGCCGCTTTTTTCCGTCCCTTTCTACCCTTTGGTCGAAAAGACATCCTGTCCCGCAATGGAAGCCATCTTTCAGGATCTGGAGCTTGACCGTCCACAAAACTTTTGGGCAATTTTCTTTTTCGCTTCTTTACAGCTCGTTCGGCTTTGTTGTCATGGAATTCCAGCCTGGTCTTGGAGGCGGAACATGTAGGCAAAACCAAAATGCCCGAATTCAAAAGCTTGTCCAGTTCGATTTCTTGAACAAGGCTGTTGGTGGAAGGAAGCAATGGCGTATTAGACTCCACCTCAGGTGCATCAGCGGCGGCCAATGCTGCTACTAACCCGACAGAGGTGGTGGGTGATGCTAGGTTCTCTTCAGTCATTATTTTTCTGAAAAAGGCACCTGCGAGCATTACATCATCATTAGTGGAAGAGGATATCAGCTCTATGCCAGTTTCTTTAAGTAGCGAAGGAGCCGAAGGGCCCGGGCGATTATGCCAGTATCGACCAGCTTTAATGAGTTCTGCTTTGGCACAGCTCTCTCGTTTCTGGATCTTCTTCAGGAACACAGCAAGGGCTACAAAGCCTGGCATGAAACGAAGCATGAGACCTTGCTCGCTGTTCGAGTTTTCCAGTAGTGACAGAAATGAATCAAGAGTATACACTGCTGCTCCAAGATTTCTCATCTGCAGATGCAGCTGGACTATGATCACAACAAGTTCGGCATCATGCGGCCGTCTTTTCGACAGCTTGATTAGGCTCCTAAGCACCTCTTTTTCAGACAAGCCCTGCGTATCCGCCGCTGCCCCGATGAGTGACATGTCGTTCTGCTTGATACTCAATGATCTCGACTGAGAGTGCTTCACAGCTCTACAAGCTCTTGTCTTGACGCCATCTGTCTTGTGTGCCAGCAAGCTTATTATGGAGGAGTTCCGTGCAAGGAGATGAGACTGAAAATTGAAAGTCTGAGTTTTAGTGCGAGACGATAGCCAAGTCCCAGTCTTTAGTTCCAACAAGAAAGGATTCTGAGGCATATTTCCCAGTGCCAAGTGATTGTTTTGGCCGATGATTCTGAGATTCTGATCGGAGTTGCTATATTGACCGTAGTGAATTAGTGGATAATTGAAGATATAACTGCTATTCATGTCTGCTCGTAGATACTCACATTTGAAAATTAGTTAATTGATGCATATCCCTAGCATGGTCGACCTTTCCCAGTTTGGCAAGAACAAAAGCTTGTTGGCAAAGGATGGCCCTCCGCTCCTCTTCTTTCTCCTCACTGTTCAGCTCGTCAGACGCCTCGCAAAGATTGAGCGCGCGATTCAGATGTCTAAATGCTGAACTCAGAGATCCTTGAGCAATATTGGCGCATGCAGCATTGTAGCATAATTCGAACGATTCAAGCTCTATCTGACTTTCAGTCTCGTGCACCATAGTTGTGCGTTTCCATTTGGCTTGAGCTTGAGCGGCACTCAGATTGATTTTGATGTCATGGTTCTCTTCATGATACGCTGCGCCAAGTAGTCGATTGTAGATTGCTTGCGCCTCATCAAATTGTTCAGCACGATAGGCAATCTGAGCTGCCATGTGACTGAGGGCCCTGTTCTTGAGGCCAGAAGAGTTGAGAATCGTGATGGCTTCGTGCAATTTGCCCAATTTGTAGAGAGCATACGCTTTTTCCAGCGCACAAGTAGTCTCTAATTTGACGCCCCCTTCAGATATAGCACGGGATGCATCGTCAAAACGGTCCAATTTGAGCAACGCCACAACTATTGTATGCCACGCCACCTCGTCTGTATTGTCGGTTTTGAGTGTGGCATTAGCAGCTTGTAAAATCTCGTCATGATCCTCTATTGAGGCTGCGCGCAATAAGGCTGACATAGTGGCATAATCTCGCGGCATATCAATTGTGGCGGGCAAGACATGGACCAGGAGTGGCGATGAGGTGGTAGACGAACGTTGTTATAGGACAAATAACCTACGCGAACGAAGTGGCAACTCAACTTAGGTACCTAACGGAATACATGTACCTACATACCCGGAGTACTCTGTACTATGTACCGGCTCCACGTGAGGGATAACTGGGTCCGCCCCGCATACCTTCACATGTGAAGCGGCGGTGAATGTGAGAAACGCATAACCACCCGTTCCGCCCAAAAGGTCAAGTGACCAAGTTGCACGTCTGCAGCTTGATCAAGGTTATATAGTGCATTGTCAC
>SRQL01000626.1:0-15143 GCA_018360575.1 Claviceps sp. LM454 group G7 | reverse complement strand
GCGACTGCGTCGCGGCGGCGCCAATCGTACGAACTTTTCATGGTTTAAGTCACGTGGCCGTAAAAAAACAGCGGATTTCGGTGCTCCGCTTTACCTCCAATATTATTATAGATTACATACGAGCAGCTCTGCCCCGCCATAACGTTGGCCTGCTGTTGCCCTCTAGACTCTGGCCTTCCGGTGACGCTACCATCCTTGTCTCAGACCGTCCGCGCGTCAGCAGGTCCGTCAACTTGTCTTGACTCTCGATCTTCCCTGATTTGAAAAGCTGACTTTTCGTGTACATAGAGTCATAGACAGATATCGCTTTCACGACCTCCATTTCCTCGAACGCTTGCGAGCGTTGTGCGCTATTTGTATCGCGCACCCAAACGACGAATATCACATCGCCTCCGATACTATCGCCATGGCTCAAGACAGTGAGGCCGGTGCTGCCTCAACTCCCGCAGTAGTAGTAGCAGCAGCAGCAGCAGCAGCGCCAGTCGACATTACAGCTTCCACCGCCGAGACCAGCCAACAACTGCCAATCCGCGCCGCCCGTTCTGGCTCGGCTGCCATCCCCGGCCAAGCCCTGACGGGAAAACAAGAACACTGTGCGTAGTGTTATCCGTGGTCCTGTACAGCAGAAGAAGCGAAGTAGGGCATCCGTGCTAACGAGGAGCCCGAGACAGACCTTAAGCGGGAGTTGATCTCTAAGCAGGTCAAATGGGAAATCAGCGAACTCAACTCTCCGACCGCCCTCCAACGATTCGGGGCACCGTTCCGCTCTGAGCATGGCGAGGTGTCTCCGCAGGAGTCTGAGCTACCGATACTTCGCTTCATCTTTGTCCACCATGTCCGAGACTTTCCTTTTCTTGATAAGGCCAAGGAGAAGGAGTTTTGGCAGGACAAGCTACAAGTTGTGCGTCTCGCGGTGCTCCAGAAGATTTTGGTCATTTCTAGTTTATAATTCTATTTGATACTGACATGCGATCATCATGGCGCAGTTCTTGGAGTCTTTTGCTGGAAAACGCGTCTCATCTTCTGAAGATCGGCTGGAAGAAACAAAGCGAAGAAAGCTTGCAATAAAGGCCCAGAAATTGGTGGAGCTGATGATGGTGTCTGGCATTGGCACTTCTTCGGGCTTCGAGGAGCGTATTCGATTCTCCGAGATTGAATTCGTGGACAGTAATGCAATCGATACTGGCGTCATGAACACCATTCCCGAGGGCAACTACATCAACGGATGGGATGTCAATGTGTCAGGTGTCCGCCAAATATCCGTCAAGCGCAACATCAGACAGCACAAGCACGCCGAGTTTCTGCTCCGAATCAAGCAAAAGGGCGGGTTGGAATACTTCGTCGGAAGGCGGTACGGCGACTTTGCCAAGCTACACAAAAGGCTCAAGACGGAGTTGCCTGGCCGAATCCTACCTCCGCTGCCCAAGAAGAATAAGTCGAGCACAACCACATCAGCACTATGGACGGGCTGGAGCAATGCGGACGACTCTGATGCGTCTTCCATGTCGTCAGTCTCTACCCGCAGGACTGGTGCGCCGCCGCAATCAGGGGGCATATCATCTTTGCTGTCCCCAAGTGGGTCAAGTACATCTCTCTGTCCTTCGCTCGAACTTGTATTCAGAAATCTGACTTGTATTCTAGGCAATAGACCAGGATCGACTCGGTCAATCTACTCTAGTAAAACCCCTCGTGTCTCCGTCGACAGCAAACCTAGCCTCGGCCTGTCCGTCGACAAGAAGGATGCAGGTGATGATGTATGTTGTCCTCCGGATTGGTCAATCAAGAAAAAAGTGCATGATAAAGCTAACTCAAGGATTGCAGAGCGTCGTGCTATGGAGAGAGAGCCAAAGAGTTTCTCTTCGCTCCTTTCTCCGATCTCTGCTGCACAATCCCCAAGTCGCCAATACGGCAGCCATGCAGGAGTTTCTGAGTGGTGAGCCAATCACCCCCACAGACGATGATGTCGTGGATATTACGAGACGCAAAGCAGTGGATGAGAAGCGCATGGAGGAGCAGAAGAAGTTTTATGAAATTGCGAGGAAGCGTGCTGCAGAACTTGACGAATACATGGAACAGTGAGTGAATATGCCCCATCTTCTTCATCCAACATGATGAAGTGATCCCAGGATGCTCCTCTCGGGCTTTATTATTCTATAATTGTGACGATGCTGATTTTCGTCATAGATTCCGCCGAGATATCGTTGAAAGAAACGGTCTGACCATGCTCTTCAAGGAAATCAAAGAAAAGAGCACGATCCAAGACCTGAGCCTGCGGTATCAGAAATTTGCAGAATGGCTACGAATAGAGATTGCGGCAGTCATATACCACGTCTTCCTCGCTGAGGACAACTCACCTGAGCTTTTCGCACAAGCCAAGCGCATCCACTCACTCATCCCATACACGGTACTCAAAAATGTCATTCGAATTGCCAACCCGGCAGCAGTCATGTCAGGCGTGCTGGACGTTTTCCTGGCGCAGCCTTTCGGTGCTCGATCGCTGATGCAGCGAATATTCTCTCTGACTTTGAATGACGGAATCAAGAGTTTTCAAAAATCCATCGATGCTCTGACTAATAAGATTGCGGATCCCGTCTTCACAGACAAGTTAAAGTTATATACGAACGCTGATGAGGACCTCAAGGCGTCTATTCGGCTCGAAGCCGAGGAAGAGAAGATTGATCTCATTGTTGCCATTCTACGATCCGATCTCCTTGAACCCAAAGAGCTCACGGGCGATCAGGTCCAGCGACTGTTCAACGCCTACGTGGCATTCAACAACGCAGTTGAGAACGTGGATGAGGAGCTGAAGCAAGGCGCGCAGCTCTTCTCGTATCTGAAGCAACTGCTCAAGCTGTGCACGCGTCAGCGCGACAAAGTCATGATGCTGCAGTTGATAGAAGAGCCTGTCACGCTAAACCTCTTCCGAGACTTGTTCACAATCTTCTACGAGCCTCTCGTGAGAGTCTACAAGTCTGCCAATGTCTACAGTAGTGTGACTGACTTTGCAGTATTTATAGACGACATGATCAAAGTAAGTTCCTCCGCCGACAGCAGGCAGTCGCAACAAAAAGGCCGCAAGTGAGCGCTCCACGTGAACTAACCAATGCCTCTCATCAGGTCGTCGAGAAGTGCCGCGAGCAGGATGCCTCGGCAGATCCTAATCAGACAGTCCAAGCCTTTATAGACCTATGTCAAAGACACGAGCACAATTTTTACAAGTTTGTTCACGAGGTCCACACACACGACAACGGCCTCTTCACCCAACTCATGGGCTGGATCGAAGGCATCCTGGAATTCCTCCGCCATGGCCCCAAGAACGGCACCCTCAACGTAAACGCCCTATTCGCCGGGGGCGTCAGCGCCGGAGTCCTAGACGCAGACAAGGCCGTCGGGGAGATTGACGCCCTCATTGCATGGCAAGAGGCTCGGAAGAAGTGGCACCACGACAAGACGAGGCAGAAGATGGCGGCGGAGGGCCAGGCACCTGGCTCAATTAGCGCCGTTGGCAACATGCAGTTCGATTCGTCCGACTTTGGCCTCAATGGACAAGATCTTGAGGAAATGGCGTATGATATTGATGATGATTCGGAGGCTGAGGCCGAGGAAGACGACGAGCTGGATCCGATACAGGCGGAGCGACGGCGACGGGCCAAGAAACAGGATCGTCTGCGTCGCTCGGCTGGGGAGCCGGCTAAGCCGCCTATCTCGGAGGTTCATAATCTACATGATAATTTCTTGATTATGCTGCGGGAGGTGTTGGCGAGGTGAAGGGGGTGAAGCGGAAGAAATGGGAGACAGGGACTCATTCTTGGAGTCTGGACAGATTGCTCTACGCATGGTCCTTTTTTCGTGTTGTGTTTGACGAGAGATGTGTTGCGGGGGATTTTGTTTTTTTTTGGCGTGCTGTTTGGGCGGGGAGAAGAGGTAAGAGCCTTGGGTAAATCATAGACGAGGCGAAGAAGCGAAGAAGCATAGCAAGGAAGCTGGAGAAATACAGGAATACATAGGTAGCTAGAGGCAGGACATACATGATACACAAGGTTATTGAAATTGGCTAGACTGCGGCAGCTAACAATGATACCGAATATATCACATCTCTTAAGGTGGAAATAACAAGTAAGGCACATTATATCGGCGTTCCGTCAAATACGGCCTATCGCATGCGAATGATTCACAAAGGGATTGACTCGATTCATGTTCACATGGTCACGCACGACCTGCTCAGGTACCTATTTTGCGCTGACTGTCCGAGTCGGCTTCGAAGGTGGAACTTCGTCCATGATCCGCACATTACAGATCCACGTGACGTACCTAATGTACCTAATGTACCTCGGTGGCCCGTGTTACGGACTCACGGCAACAAGGCGGCGACAGAAGAGGCCGGGAGAGCCAAACGGGCATAAGGCGGCTGCCGACATGCGCCTCACGCACTGATCACGATTCACATTTCTCTCATCGTCGCGCATCTTTTGCCTTTGCAACACCGTAGCTTAAAACGGTCTCCGAGTACATACTCGTTCATCGAAGAAGGCCGCTACGGCGCGGTGTGTGTCGGTGGCGAACGTTGTATGTAATTAGGCTACTTCCACCGCCGCTATGGATTGCAACTAATGCGCCCGCGCTGATTGGTCAAATGGACCGAGGAAAGCGAGCCATCCCGTCCCCAGCCCCGGCAGTCTTTCCAATTCCACGCGGCGCAAAGAAACATACATCTACTCATTGACTTCCTGATCTCGACCTCTGACATTCTCCCTCCATCCGTCTGAGATCTCTTCCAAAACGCCATTGCGCCTCCCATTGTCTCGGCGCATGTATTTCGCTTGATCCTGATTCTCCATGACCATGGCTTCTTCTATGGCTTTGAGAAAAATGGTCGCTGGCTCAGCCGTATGTTTGATGAAATCCCCCCGACTTGACCGAAATGCCCGGTTTGCAGAGTTTCGTCCCGAATTGCTTTGCAGACTGTATTCGACAACAGGAATTGCTCTGCTTGCCGCGGCGCGTCATCGACATGGATCGCGGGGACTGCTCTGAGTTGGTGCCATATGTGCTAACACGTCATGTTTGCGTTGCAGTTCTCACGAGTGGCTAGGAGTCAGGCTAGGGCCTTTTCCACAACACGACCTGCCGGTGAGTTTGCGCTTCTACGGTGTATGCCGATCTCGAGGTACAGGACAACGAGCTGACGATAGATTCTGCCAGCCCGAATTATCACCAATAACCCCTTGAGAGCCAAGGAGGCGTCTCCTCACCTGACGACGAAGTACAACGTCATTGTACGTATTGAATAAGAAGATGAGTGGGAACGGGAGAGAAAGAGAGAACGGATCAAGGAGAGAGGGGAATTGGGAAGCGAGAGGCACAGCGCCTGCGAAGCATCATGCTAACCTTCAATCAACCAGGACCACGAGTACGATGCCCTCGTTGTCGGCGCTGGTGGTGCCGGTCTTCGTGCTGCCTTTGGTCTTGCCGAGGCCGGCTTCAACACTGCCTGTATCTCCAAGCTTTTCCCCACACGATCACATACTGTTGCCGCTCAAGGTGGCATCAATGCCGCTCTCGGAAACATGCACGAGGACGACTGGAGATGGCACATGTACGACACCGTCAAGGGATCAGACTGGCTGGGTGACCAGGATGCGATTCATTACATGACGCGTGAGGCTCCTGCCTCTATCATCGAGCTGGAACACTACGGTTGCCCCTTTTCTCGTACTGAGGAGGGCAAAATGTGAGTGACTCTGGTTTTCGGCGCTCCTTTTGTGCCTCTCTTCATCATCTGCTTGTTCCAAACGCTCATCATTCGACAGCTACCAACGAGCATTCGGAGGACAGTCACGGGAGTTCGGCAAGGGTGGCCAGGCCTACCGATGCTGCGCTGCAGCTGACCGAACCGGTCACGCCCTGCTGCACACGCTGTACGGCCAGTCCCTCGCTCACAACACCAACTTCTTCATCGAGTACTTTGCTCTGGACCTGATTATGCAGGATGGCGAATGCCGCGGTGTTCTAGCGTATAACCAGGAGGATGGCACGCTGCACCGCTTCCTGGCTAACAACACTGTCCTGGCTACTGGTGGCTACGGCCGTGCCTACTTTAGCTGCACATCTGCTCACACCTGCACGGGTGACGGCATGGCCATGGTGGCGCGTGCTGGTCTCCCCAATCAGGATCTCGAGTTTGTTCAGTTCCACCCTACTGGTATCTATGGCGCCGGCTGCCTGATCACCGAGGGTGCTCGAGGCGAGGGCGGTTATCTACTCAACTCGGAGGGTGAGCGTTTCATGGAGCGTTATGCCCCCACTGCCAAGGATCTGGCCTCCCGTGACGTCGTTTCGCGGTCCATGACCATGGAGATCCGTGAGGGCCGTGGTGTCGGTCCCGAGAAGGATCACATCTACCTCCAGCTCAGCCACTTGCCAGCCGAAGTGTTGGCTGAACGACTCCCCGGTATTTCCGAAACCGCCGGTATCTTTGCCGGCGTCGACGTCCGCAAGCAGCCCATCCCCGTTCTACCGACCGTCCACTACAACATGGGTGGTATCCCCACCCGATACACAGGTGAGGTCCTCACCGTCGACGACAAGGGCAACGACAAGGTTGTCCCCGGCCTGTTCGCCTGCGGTGAAGCCGCTTCCGTCTCTGTTCACGGAGCCAACCGTCTGGGTGCCAACTCCCTGCTTGATCTCGTCGTGTTTGGCCGTGCCGTCTCACACACCATCCGCGACAACTTCAAGCCCGGCGACAAGCTCAAGCCTCTTCCTGCGGATGCTGGCGCTGAGCACATTGAAGTCCTGGATGAGGTCCGCACGTCTGAGGGCCCCAAGAGCACTGCCGAGGTTCGCCTGGCTATGCAGAAGGCTATGCAGACTGATGTCTCCGTGTTCCGAACCCAAGAGAGCTTGGACGAGGGTGTACGCAAGATGAACGCCATTGACCCTATGTTCAAGGAGATTGGCATCAAGGACCGAAGCATGATCTGGAACTCTGATCTCGTGGAGACGTTGGAGCTGCGAAACTTGTTGACTTGCGCGTAAGTACTCTTCTTAAGAAGAAAGCCTCAGACCTGGTGGTGTTTTTATCTTCACCGTGTCTACTGCTCTCTATGCTGTCTTGTTCTGTCTTTTTTTTTATCTGAACCATTACTGACCCCCGTGCGTTTTTTAGATCCCAAACCGCTGTCTCGGCCGCCGCCCGAAAGGAATCCCGTGGCGCACACGCCCGAGAGGATTTTCCCGAGCGAGACGACAAGCAGTGGATGAAGCACACGCTGTCTTTCCAGAAGCAGCCCCATGGCAAGGTCGACTTGTCGTACCGGGGTGTCATTTCGACGACGCTGGATGAGAATGAATGCAAGCCTGTGCCTCCTTTCAAGCGTGTTTACTAAACGAGTCATTTTTTATTAAAATTAGCTACGGCTTCGGGCCGTGAAGTGGCGTGGCGTGGCAGAAATGAGCAGCTGGAGTTTTATACTGAGTTCAAAGGGAGTCTTTTGACGAACGAGGACGCGACGACATTGTTAGCCACGTTATGTGAATGAAGGAAGATTGAGGAGGGGGTTTCTTTTGTTGGAAGGGAGGGAGTAAGACAGGCAGGCAGGCAGGCAGGCGGGCGGGCGATATCCGAGTATAGGAGCAGCTGCTCGAACAAGAAACAAGGAATGGAAGAGTGGTGGTCGCATAGAGCTGGAAGAGAAGACTGATTGGCCCGGGGCGGGGGTCTTTGCATTTCATCATCCGATTCCGCACCCTGGAAACGGATTGTCGTAGCCTACAATTTTCATTATATTCACTATATTCACTTTTTTTTTTTAATTAAAACGAACTGTGGGTTGGTTGTCTTGTATCATGTATGTGCCCGAGTCGCTGAATATTCTCTGAGCCGCTGAGGATATTTCCCACATGCTGGTCTTTGCAAGTCGCAATCCATCCCTTTGTTACTCCGTCCGTACTTGATGAGCTTTGCTCTGCCTCTCCGTAGTGGCATAGGTACTTACTTGGTCATCTCACTCATGACCAAGCCAACGATTCCTACTTGTAACCTGATTGACGTAAGAACTCGGGTGCATGGCTGTCCAGCCCAGGTTTTGCTCGTTTACTAGATAGGTAACGAGGCCCATACTGTGTGCAATTCAGTGGTGCCACGGCGTTTTTTTTTTGCTAGTAGCGGGCTGCGGATTGCTTACAAGTTATGTACGGTAGAAGGTGGTCAAGACCGTAAGACCGATGCGATGCGGTGCGATGGTGCAAGCATGTAGCGTAGGATTCATCTAATTATTCTCCCATATGTACTATGTACATACATACATATAGGTAGGTACTTTCTGTGGTGTCACGACGTGCGGCTCTACTGGGGCGGCGGTGGTGTCATAAAAGGAAAGGGGGGGGGACATTATGTATAAAGGTATGTGGAACACTGCAGCCATGAAGTTGTAGTCGTGTAGCTTTGGAACATGCAGGCACAGCTTTACCAGTTTTTATGTGTCCTGCTTGTGTGATGTTGCGGCTTGTAATATCTTGTACGAGCGCCACCGTGTAAGTTATATGTTAGTAGATGCGCGAACTCAATGCGGCGAGAATACGGAGTACATTAGGTAAATACCTAGGTATGTCTGGAGATTGGAAACAGAGGCGGCCGACTGGCCACTTGTTTGGGCTTTGAATTCTTTTGCAGTTGCTGCCATGGCTGCACTTACGATGCTATGCTCGTGTAACTTGTTAGGCGCGCGAATACTTTCCTTTCGTCGGGACCATCACGTAATAAGTCTTTCACCAGGGATGATCTTATTTTGGGACCCCTTTTAATAAGACGGAACATGTTAAAGCACCGACTGCTTGGGGTGAAGTAGGTGAAGTAAAAGAACAGGGGTACACAAATAAAGAGATGGAATATGTCGTGGCTGATGGGAATATGCTATGCTGTACTCCGTACATACCTACCCGAATGCATCAACTATGTACACAGGCAACAAGACTTTCATGATGAATCTTTTTGACGCATTCCCCCCCTCGGGCCCTCTTCCGGTGTTATTTGATGCCAAGGCTGGGTTTGAGAAAAGATCAAACGTGCCTCTTGTCCTCTCCGCGTGAAATTCAGTGATACAATGTCTTAATGGTGTGCTTCTGAATTCCCAACTCAAATTCCCAATATACTGCCAAAATTCCATGTGCATTGCTTTGCCTGCTTTGCTTCAAATACCAGATATGCACGCAGCCCCGTCAGCTATGCGTCAAATTTTCAATGTATGTACTGCCATGCCTGCTGTGCATCCAATTCCCTGAGGAGAGCGAATATCTGCGTTTCTTGGGTATCCTATACGCTACCATGCTTGCTTCAAATTTCCAATGCACCGCCATCAAATCTTCTGATACAGCGCCATAATATCGTGCTTCGCCTCCGCCAGAACCTGTCGATCATACACAGTCTGGGTCTTCAGATCACGGTTCTTGGCCTGCAGCTTCGCAATCCTTTCTTCCTTTTGCTGCACGTCCTTTCGGGCGCGTTCGCGACCCAGAGCAATGCCCTTGGTTCTCCGCACGGCGGTATCCAGGTGGTCGTGGACGGCTCGCAGAATGGCCGGGTCCAAGCCTTGGCCCCGGATGAGATTCTTGATCTCGTCGGCTAGGTCTTGGATGGAATCGGAGGCGGAGCTCGATGGAGCCGCAGTGGAGGCATCACTGGCTCCGGACCGACCAACGGTAGACGATGGGACTGCTTTCTTGCTCGGCGTCGTCGGCGGCATTTTGTCAGAAGAGGGAAGGGCAGGGTACTCAAAGGAGACCGATTTGAACTTTCTGCCGTCAGCTGTCGGAAATAGCTGCCTGGACACTGGAGGCGTGGGAAGACCACCCGAGGGCATGTCGGCCCTGATCCGATTGGTAGTGGGAGTAACAAATACGTCAGCCACGGACTTATTCAGAGCGGCCTTTTTGGCGCTGTCGTCGGCCAGCTCGGCCAATTCGCGCTCGTCATCAGAGTTGAGGTCGCTGAACGTGTCCTCATTGTCCAAGTTCTCCTGCTTGACGCGCTTCCTCTTGGTGGGTGTGGTAGGACAAGTCGAGAGTCTCTCTGATGGAGACTTATGCTCCCGCATGGTATCGGTGCTGACGAACTTGGTGCTGGCGGTGGCCGTCTCAGATCCTCCGCCATTTGCATTACCTTCGCTTAGAAGCAACAGTCGTCGGGACGACCTCGACCGAATCCCAAATGACTCGAGGGGCTTTTGCGTAAATGTCGGCGTTTTAGGCACCTGCTGCTCCTCCGACTCCTGGTCACCATCATCGCCATAACATTCAGTCTGCTGTAGGCCGTCCGCCAAAGCTTCCTTTTCTAGGGAAAGAGCCTGATCATTCCAAAGAAAGAAATCGCAGAACGGATAGACCCTGCAGGACCAAAACAGCTTGCCTTTGTTTTGGCCCTCTTTTTTCACTGCTTGAAGTGTCGCCCGATGAGGCGGATCGCATTTGCCTAGTCATGCAGAGGCCAAAAAAGGATCTTCTCGTTAGTCCAGCTGACGGGTATGACATTTTGAAAAGACTACCATTATTCAATGCTGTAACACCCACGGCGCCTCGTCGTTGTGTGAGGGGGTAAGTGGCAAGGCACCTTTTCCGGGCATGTGTCCGGAGCGTGGAGAAGCCGCTTAATCTCAACGACGATTTCCAGAGGCAAAATAAGAAAAAAGAGAGTGAAAGGAAAAAAGGAGACTGGCTCCTGTGTACGAACATGTCAGGCTTGACTTACACCACCATTGGCCATCTTGCCATGTGCCTCTTCGTCCCATACTCGATCCAGGAAGATCGTGTGACTTGGCATAAGATGCTTGTAGAGCTTGGCTTGATGACCGCGTTACTCGCATAGTTGGCTGGGCCATATCGAAAGCAGATGGTCTCAAAAGGACTGCATATAGTGAAGAGACCTAATCCTAGCTATTCGAGAGGCTGCGATGCCGAAAGCCCAAACTCAAAACTTCAAACCGTAAAGCCAAAAGTCAAAGGTCAAAGGTCGGGGGCTGAGTTTGTGCAGCAAGCGGATCAGACGGCCGAATAGAACATGGAATAATGGTAAAAATGGATAATGTGTGATGTAGGTGGATAGAGCGATCTAATGAGCCTGGTCTGTCCTTGTGGTGGTGAAGTGTTGGCGGCGTTTGCACGGAGATGGGATTCTCACCAGAGATTATCGTATTCAGACCTCAGCGATGAGGGGTGGAATCGGAGGGGCTGGGGAACGGGTTGTGTGGAGCCCGTAGTCAATGTGGGGTTCCGCGAACTTCGAAGCGCCACAACGCGCCATGAAGCGGCTGATTTGGCGCGGCGCGCCTAACAACTTATGTACTCCGTACTCCGTGGAAGCCTCGGTAACGAGATGTGCAAAGCCCGTCCCGTTTAGGTAATCGGAGTCGCACGAGCAATCCATTGTTTGGCATTGTGGTCGGCAGCTGTTGGTGATGCCCTCACAGCTGACGGTGTTCAATGTTGCACAATGTCCACCAATATAGGTTTTTCAAGTCGCATACACGCCACATCCGCCCTCACGTTCCACAAACAAGGCACTATTCTCATGTCGTGGACCTCGAATGCGCATGCTTCATGACAGACGACGGAACGCCTCTCCAAAGAGACTGAGACAACGCGGCGCAGCGGACGCTTCAGAGAGGATAGGCTTCTTCGCCTCGCACCGTCGGTCCAATTATCCCCAGAGAGAATCTTCAGTGTCACCACTTTGTCCGCTCGTTCGCTGTGGAGGTAATTCGCGCCGACAGCCATACTTGATACCTCCAGAGATCCTCGCTGCGATACGGGTCGGCTAGGACAGGAGCATCGAACTCCGTCCCTCCCATTCAGGAGCAGCCACAGGCATTATTCAGGTCGCACGGCCGTAACACGACTGCCACCTCCTTTCAAAAGCCCCTTTCCCACCCGCGGTTTAGGTGCGAAAATGGCGCTCTGCCTTGCATGGGGTTCGTTGATAGAGCCGGGACGGCCATCTTGGACTTCAATCTCTTTCCCCCGGATTGCGTTCACGCCTCATGGACGAACGGAGCGCGCGTTTTTCAAGCTCTCGGAGTAGCCACATGGCACACTCATACTGCTTGCTCAACCCCAAATCTTGGCTCTTTCCTATTCTGAGATGGAGCAAGAGTTGAACGCCGGAAGTATTAGGCTCACGGGGTTGATTCTCGCCCAGCCAGTGTTTTGACAGCTTTGTTGACATTCTCTGAGATGTGCCACGGGCATATTCTAGCGTGTAATGGCGACAAGGCGCGGAATCGGGAGCTTCCCCTTCTGGAAGGTCGTGTTTGGGAGAAGAGCGTGTTGGCCATGAGTCCGAGATAAGTCTTGTCGTCCACGATGTCTTTGTGTAGACACCTGTACACTTTGTGTATACATTCAACAAACATATACATCCACGTACCCGATATCCCAGCTCAACACCCAAGACGAGTATAAATGGTCGCTGTCCTGGCACGTCAATTATGGAAAGCCTCTATCCTCGCCAAGTCAGCTTTCTATTCAGCTGATCCCGTGTCTGCGTCTTCTTTTCACCGTCTCTACTTCTGCTTGTCCTTGGCCGACCCTTCTGTCTTGATAGAAACACCGCAACCATGCAACTGTCTATTCTCTTGGCTCTTCTCCCAGCCATCCTGGCCGCTCCGGCCGTGGAGACCCGTGATCAGCCCGCGCCTCTTCTGACGCCCCAGGGACTTGATGTCGTTGCTGACAAGTACATTGTCAAGTTCAAGGACGGCATCGCGAGCCTTGCCGTCGACGAGACCCTGAGTATCTTGCAGGCCAAGGCCGATTTTGTGTATAAGCACGCCTTTAACGGCTTTGCTGGTCACCTTACCAAGGAGGAACTCAAGACTCTTCGAGGCCGCCCTGATGTAAGTTGTGATGTCTTCTGCTGAGTAAAAGAGCTTTTTTATTAGAATATTCTCTCTTTTGGCAACATCTTTCCTTTTTCGGATAGAAGATGTGACTCAAACTCCCACAGGTCGAATACGTCGAAAAGGATGCCTTGATGCACATCAACGCCTTTGTCCAACAACCTGGCGCTCCATGGGGCCTCGGTCGCATCTCTCACCGTGCAAAGGGCAACAGCAACTATCGGTTCGACGGCAGTGCTGGGGCTGGTACCTGCGCCTATATTATCGACACGGGCATCGAAGCCAGCCACCCCCAATTTGAGGGCCGTGCCACGTTCCTCAAAAGCTTCATTTCGGGCCAGGACACGGACGGAAACGGCCACGGAACCCACTGCGCCGGCACCATTGGCAGTAAGACGTACGGTGTTGCCAAAAAGACCAAGCTGTACGGCGTCAAGGTGCTCAATGACGCCGGTTCGGGCCCTTACTCTGCCATCATTGCTGGCATGGACTACGTTGCTCAGGATGCCAGGACCAGGGCCTGCCCGAAGGGTGCCATCGCGTCTATGAGCTTGGGGGGCGCCAAATCTACGGCTGTCAACCAGGCTGCTGCCGCTCTGGTCCGTTCTGGTGTCTTTCTGGCTGTCGCGGCCGGGAACAATAACCGTGATGCTGCAGACTTCTCGCCCGCCTCCGAGGTTACTGCTTGCACTGTGGGCGCTACGGACATTAACGACAACCGATCCTACTTCTCCAACTACGGCCCTGTGGTCGACATCTTTGCTCCGGGTAGCGATATCCTCTCTACCTGGATCGGTGGCACCACTGTAAGTCTTCCACTATGTTTAGTCGTTTATGGCTTCGTGAATGTGAAGTCGAGAAAAGCCGAGCTGGTTACTGGTAAGCTAATTGTTACTCTTCCGCTTTCTAGCGCTCTATTTCTGGAACTTCCATGGCCACTCCCCACATTGCTGGTCTCGCTGCCTATCTCTACGCTCTCGAGGGACGCTCTAGCCCCGTTGCTCTCTGCCAGCGCATGCAGTCTCTGTCCACAAAGAAGGTAATTCTTAATGTTCCCGCGGGCACCGTCAACTACCTTGCCTACAATGGAAACGGCCAATAAACGGAATTCGGCCCCTATTCTTCGGGAAGCATACTCAACAGCGGACTCGAGAAACTCTTCACTCGTTGACCCAGTCTTCTCTCTTTTTTTACGGCAACTTTGCACACGACTTTTCACTCAGACATTCTTCTCATAATAGCATGGACTCTCTTGAAACTCAGGACAATTGTGAATGAAACGAAAGAATAAACGTATTTATATATGGGAGAACATGTATGGAGTAAACAACTCACAAGATGACACATTCTTCTACACGGAAACTCAAGGAGGACAGCCGCTTCCTCTTTATGATAGAAAGGATAGAAACAGAGATAGAGTTTATTAGAACTGCACCTTCAGAACGTCAGACGTATACATAGCTAGCCTGTCTCTCTTTTTCTACAATGGCACACATCGACATTGTAACTTGTAGCCAGCCCCTGAATTACTCCTGAACATGGGCCCCGCTCCCCACGTGATGGTGCATGTGCCGGAATCTCCTGAAACGCGTCACCAAATTGGACAAACAACGTACGACAACGCACGAGACGCACCAGATGGCAATCTCTCACTCTCACTCTTTTGGCTTTTGTTCATTTGTCTAATCTTTCAAGCGCTGCTTGATTTGTATCGTGCTACATACCTTACCTGTGAAGCTCGCTCCATCTTTGCAGCTTTTATAGAAGAACCTCCCTTTTGTGCCCCGCCGCGCCCTTACTCCTATCCGACGTGCAGAAAATCACGGCCACGCAGCAACAACAACGACAACAACAACATTTGTCACCACCGCATCAAAACCGCAACCAAACCCTCAACGCCTGATCGCTTCAAAAGGAAAGTGCCGAACGCACCTTCGCTTCAATGGCTTGCCGAAACTGTGCTCCCCTGCGCCTGGCAGGCCGCCTCGCCGGCACCAATGCCAGACCCGTGGGTGGTGCAGCCACGACGTCAGCCTTGCCGCAGAGTTGGCGCAGCACGTGCCGCCAAAACCAACGTCGCATGTACTCTTTTGGAGGCGAGCCTTCCGGAATGAAGGACAAGTTCAAGATTTGGCCCTTTGTCGCCGTCATTGCGATTGGCACTCTTGGGTACATTGCGCTTGTGAACAGACGCAAAGGTCAGTCTGGATCGGTTGTCCCAAGCCATTCGAAGCTTCTTTCTCTTCCCCCCCC
>SRQL01000625.1:0-15176 GCA_018360575.1 Claviceps sp. LM454 group G7 | reverse complement strand
CCCCCCCCCCCCCCCCCCCCCCCCCCCCCCCCCCCCCCCCCCCCCCCCCCCCCCCCCCCCCCCCCCCCCCCCCCCCCCCCCCCCCCCCCCCATACTCCTGGCTACCACACCCGATAACAGCTCCCCTCCCATCCGACTTGATCGCCACACTCGCAACATATTGACACCCCAGCATCGTTCGCAGATCGCCAAATACTTGCAACGCATCTCCATTCTCCCTCTCTTCTGCTACATCATACAGCGAGAAATGCTCGTCGTGCGATAGGGCCAGCACCTCTGTGGACGTCAGAAATTCAGCATGGTGGATAGATGCATTGTGGTTGAAGGTCTGGATAGTCATCTCGTCCTCGTCCGCGACGCGTGTGTCGTAGATGTTGACGAGACCATCCGTAGAACCGCTCAGCAGTACAGCCGGTTGAGACGGGTGGAAGGCCAGTTTGGTGATGTCGTCGCTGTGGAGGTCCTGGTACTGTGCCTTAGGGGCCGGCACGGAACGCACGTCCCAGAGGTGGAGTGAAGCGGCGCCGTCTTGGAGTTCGGTCCCTACGGCGATGGTTTTGGTGGAGGGACTACAAGCTAGGGAGAGGATCGGGGCGTTGGCGGCTATGATATGATGTTAGCGTAGAGTAGACATGTATATATATGAGGGGGTTCATGTGAAGATAGAACGAAGGTGAGAACACATGACACCAGAAGCATCTGAGTGCTCTGTAGTGGCAGTGATATGCGTGGCGCTCGGCTGCCACAAAGCGACATGAAGGTACCGAATCGGGTAAATAGAAACTCAAAAAGAAACAAAAGGAAATAAAAAGGGCCATATCCCACCATGAAACTGAGCCACCCTCGCTGACTGCCTCAAATCCCACACACCCACCGTGCCATCCTCGCCCGCCGTACACACCACAGATTCCTGCGCATCAAAGAGACTCAGCGTCGTCAGATTCCCATGCTGCGTACGCCATGACGAAATCGGCCCATTCTCGATACGCCCCGGGCCAAACAGCGAGAGATGCTGATCCGAAGAAATGGCGACCAGGCCAGCTGCTGTGCGTTGCAGGTCCAGGACATACACGTCCTCTGGGCCCAGGAAACGGTGTTCAGCCACGTTCGCGAGGCTGTACATGGTGGGTGCGCGCCTGAGGCGTTATCAGACTCGGCTAGGAGACACAAAAAGAGTGAAGGGAAGCAGTGTGGGTGCGGTTATTGAAGACAGACTATGACGGGGATTAAGCGACGATGCTTGCGGGTTTGAGTGAGTGCGTTGGTGATGACTCTGATGAGAGAGGTTTTGCGGGGGTGGTGCCCTTTTTTTCCAGTGACCCCGCGACTTTTTGGGTGGTGTGGTGGCCTTGAATCTTGATGCAGCTACATACGCGCGTCTCAGAAGTTAGAACTTCAACAAACACGTTGGGCTTTAAGCGCTCGGGAAAGGGCAAATGCACAACAGATCGGGTATTTAATTGAGAAGTCCAAGCGCTGTCAGCGCGCAGCTATTGGTCCATTGGGAGCTCTGTGTAAAAGGCTTAAGTCCCTTCGGCAACTACTCCGTATGGAGTCAAACAAACACCAGAAAGGTCCTTCGCGATGCGGTGAGGACGCGACGGATATGTACATGCACCACGCCGTATTGAACTCATCACGGCTCTGCGCTAGCTTTTCAATCAGCTTGCATTCTGCTCTATCCGTATGCCTTGCGTCTACTACCTAGTTGCCATATAGTCCATTCATGTCCGTCTTAAAGTTATCATACACCGCGCCAATGTCAATTGACCAAGCAAACCCGGACTTCGCGGGCGAATGGTTCTTGTACAAGAATTAGAAAAAAAAAGGTACCACCCAAAATGAGCAGCTACTGTGAGAAAAAAATCAGAAGAAGAAGAAAAGATTCGCCGTTTCCTTCGTATCGCCTGAATATCGCGGTACGCCTTGAGATATACATATGTATGCAAAATGCTTATAATAGTCGAACTTTTAAGTCTTGCGTGGGTATGGTCTCCGCCCCTTATATTGAATCCTGCTGCGCCCTCTGCTGTATTCTCCGCTCGTTAACGCCGCGAAATGCACGCTTGCCAACTTCGTAGCTGCTAATCATGATGGCACATGCCGGCGCGACTTTGAGAGTGCGCGGTATCCAGCCCTTCCAAAGTCCAGCCATGCCTTCGGTTTTGAAAATATGCCATAGGAGGCGCATCATGCTCCGTTCTTCGGGCAGACGCGCTTTTCCTGCGGCATTGGCGGACGCAGGCACCTCGCGGTAGACCTGCGTCCGGGTTTTGCCCACGTCAAAGGGCATGGTCACAATAGAGGCCAGGGCACCAGATGAGGCGCCCGCGGCAAAGGAGTCCACAAACGTTTCCGTGTGGTTCTCCTGGCTTTGGGAGCGCCTCCGAGCGCGTTCGAGGTCGTGATCACGCGAGAGGGAGCGGCCACGGTGTTTCTCGCGCGCGTCGGTCAAGCCTGCGCGGATGCTTTCGTATCCCCACCAGTATAGGCCTGAAAAGGGGACGTCCCGCCATAATGTCAAGGTGAGGCCTCGCCATAATGACCTATAGCCGTGTGCGGCCACCATTTCCCGTACGCCTTTCAGCGTCTCCGTCAGGTGGTTTGTCGTGGAGGCACCAGATGCTGCTTGCATTCGCGTCCGGAACAGCTCAATGGGCCCAACGGCAGCGGCAGCGAGAGTTCGCGCGCTTGAGCCGGCAAGAAGGGGCGCATGGTCGCCGGACAGCCGCGAGAAGGGGCTCATGGTATTATATCGTAGCCAGTCGTATCCGGTGAAATAAATTATGTTGGCGGGAATGGTCATGAGCAATGTAGGCGATAGCCCTCTCCAGAGCGTGGTGATGCCCTCATTGCGGGCAATCTTTCGCAGGCCATCAAAAGTCGAATTGAACGTCCTCTTCTGCGCTTCGTGAACGGCACATGCCGCGCCTGCTGGGGCAGACGATGACGTCGCCGGCGTCGGCGCAACCAATCCCTCGCCTCGTGCCACCGCAATGCACAGCTCTGAGGCATTGCCCTGAAAAAACACCTCGCGGCAGCATGCCGTCACTCCGAGCTCGGCCGTCTGTGCTGGGGTGAGACTGCTGGTCCGCAGCGTAAGCTTGGAAAAGTCCACGGGCGAGGTCGGGGTTGTTTGTGACTGGAGACGAACTCGAACTACATCAAGAGGTGTGACTATATGGACGGGCCCAAGTCAGTGCATGGGTTCGACAGCAATGGAAACGATGGGCCTCGAAATTCGTCTCACCGAGCAGCGATGTGAATAAGCTCCCAGACATGGCCGACATCATCTTCTGTGGCACCGTGATGTCTGGTATAGCTACGGCGGGCGTTGGACCTGGAGCCGACATGATGGCCTCGTCTATGACCTCGTCTACTCCTGCTAACCTGTCGTGATTCTGGCCTCCAGATGTGAGTTTATTCAAAGTCGTGGGCTCGGGAGGGACTGCCCGGCGCGAATCGTCCAAATTGCCCATGTGTGGAGGAGAAGCTTGCTAGCACGACGAATGCGAACTCGACGAGGCGAGCAGAGCCAGCGAGCTCTCTGCAAGCAACGCGAGATAGCGTTGATCGTCAAGGGTCCGAGCGGAAGCAGTCGATGTCGATTTCGATTTCGAGATTTCTGTAACAAGGGCTGTAGAACAGAAGGTGTGAAGTTCTGTGGCGTCGCAAAGCAGTTCGTTGGTCAGTGAGTCGCAGTGCGAGTTCCATCGAAGGCCTAGAATTCTCGGGCGAGTCGCCGCACTAAAACGGGGTCCGATCGGCTTCCGATGATGTCAAGACTTGGCGTGATTGGCGGGCAACGATTATCTGTGACTGCATTGACTTGCATCGCCAATCGATACGGAATCGAGCCAAGCCATTGGGACAGGTACCAATACCACGGCGATAGACGGCCGGCTCTGAGTCTCTGACATCATGCGCTCTTGATCCTTTCTTTCCTCAATCGCATTCTTACTCAAATCTCGGTATTCGAACAATAACAGTCGCCGCTCTGGCTCTCGCTCTTGCTGTTCGCAAGTTGCAACCCCTCCCTCTGTCGTCATCTCCAAATCAGCGCCCCATGGCATCGAGTAAAGGCCTAGACTCAGAACTCGAGTCCTTTCGCCAGCAATGGCTCTCCGAAGTACGCACAAAACAAGGTCCGCCACGCGCAGAAGAAACAGTCTCGGCAGAGAACTCAAAAGCGCCGCCACGGAGGGCCCCCTCGCCCAGCGATACCAGAACTGCTGCGACGGCCGCGCCGGCCCCCGTCCGACAAGCGCAACTACACGATGAAGAGGATTCCTCTCGTTCACTGTCAGGCACGTTGGAGGAAGCCAGTGCAGCAGAGCCATCGGGCACCACGCTCGAGGGCTCTGTGAGGCCATCTCCTAGGCGAGAACTGGTATCTGCGCTGGACCACTACGAGGAGGCCATGGCGAAGGAGGCAGAGGGAAATATGGGGGATAGTCTTATGCTATATCGGCGCGCATACAGAGTGTGTTTATCTTCCCCGCAGCATATCATCATAGCATGATGGCATTTAGGTATCTCAAATGGATATGGAGGCGCCGGTGGTTGCTAACAGCCATGGGGTAGCTGGATCACCGCGTTGATCGCAGATACCGAGAGAAGCACTTTCCGGCTTCGCACCAGCCGCAAAAACAAGGTCTCATCCAACAAGTCTCGGCTTCAACATCAACAGCAGCACCATTGCCGCCCTCAACACCATCTGCTGCACCCGCACAGATAGCCTCCTCGAAGCCCGACCCAGCCTCGGCCCCTGAGCCCGCCGCCGTTATCATCCTCCCGACCGAGGACCTCATCGCCAGCTTCTCCAACCTCCAGATCCAGCCCGCGCCTCCCGCCATTGAAGACACACCCCCCGACCCCTGTCCCATCTCTGCTCTACCGCGCGAACTCCTCGTCCACATCTTACGCGAGGTAGCCCTCCACGACGTCGGCGACTTTGCCCGCCTCTCGCTCGTCTGCAAGCCTCTCGCCTACCTGGTCACCACATCGCAACATATCTGGCGGGATGTCTGTCTCGGGCCCAAGTTTGGTTTCTCTGGTATGCATTACCATTGGAATAAGACGACGGATTGGCGCGATCTGTCGCCTCCACCATCATCATTATTATCACCACTCGAGACCAGCAGCACCGACGTTCTAGTCCAGAGACGAAACCACAGCACCGCCCTCTCAAAAACCCTCGTCGGGACCCCCGTATATCCCTCCTGGAAGCACATGTTCCGGTCTCGCCCGCGCATTCGCTTCAACGGCTGCTACATCAGCACCGTCAACTACATCCGCATGGGCCAGGCGTCCACCAACCAAGCCACCTGGGGAGGCAGCCCCGTCCACATCGTCACCTACTACCGCTACCTGCGCTTCTTCCGCGACGGCACCGCCATAAGCCTGCTGACTACATGGGAGCCCAGCGCGGTGGTCGGCCATCTCACGCGGGAGATGCTCCGGCTCCACCAGCCTCAGCACCAGCACCGAGATAACAATGCACATGCGTCTCTGCCGTCCGCTGTTATGCAGAAGGCCTATAGGGGGCGCTGGCGGTTATCAAGCTGCCGCTGCTCTTCATTAGACGATGATCACGAGCACCACTATGGCGATGAGGAGGCTCATGACTCGGAGAGGCTGTGCTCCGCGGGGGAGGATGAGGCGGACTTATCTGTAGAGACGGAGACACATGATCCCAAGTACATGTTTCGGATGGACTTGTCGTTGCGGACGGCGGGCAAGGCCGCCAGGAATAACAAGCTTGTGTGGAGGAGTCATTTTAGTTATAATCGGTTGACGGATGATTGGGCGGAGTTCACGCTTAAGCATGATAAGGCGTTCTTCTTTAGTCGGGTTAGGAGCTATGGGATGGGGTGGTGATGCTAGTGTGGCTCCAATATGTCTGCTAGCATACTACATGCGCCGTCAGATCATCAACTTCCCCCGATGGCTCGAATGTCAAGACCGGTGCCGGTCCCACTCATAGTCGTCTTCTAGTGCTGCAGAGGCATCAAGTCCCGGTCACACATAGTCAATGAGCGTCAGCTCTGTGCGGGCTGACTTGGCAACGAACTGCTGTCACAGGCAAGGTAGCAGACATAAGGCGAATTGTTTATGTTGGAATCGCTGCCCTCAACGGCACTAGCGTACATGTAGCCCTCGGAGGCTCGGACAGAAGTGTCCGGGCGGCTCGGTCAGACTCAGAAGTGTCCGCCGCCTCGGACAACTGCCCCACCACCTGTGCGGGGTCACTGTACGAAGCCGACACGCCTCGCGGTACAACACCACGAGGTATGGCTGTCTATTCTTTCCTTTCTCTCTCTGTTAGATAGCTTCCATGAATACAACAGATTGTTCATGTCAGTCCACACACTGCGTATACGCAACCCTGACGGATTTGTTCCAACACTGATCAGTGTTTCTTGAATCCGTTCTTGAAACACAGATTCGCTAGGATAACCCGAAAGGTAGAGACGACATGTCACTGCGACTCTTCGTGCTAAAGGGAAGAAGTTCAACCTGGTTAGAATCGTTTCCGTCACTGCGAAGTTGACGATTCGACCCAGCAAGATCAAGCCTCCTAAGATAGAGAGCCATCCGAAAGGACAACTCTATCGCCACCGTCAGCAACGGGAAAACTCACTTCCTAGAACCATCGTTCGTCATTGCGAAGTTCGAAGGTTCCAGCCTGAAGTATACATCCTTGACCAAGCCTGTCAACCCGATTCAACCCCTTTTACCTTTTTCTTGGACACTCCCGTCTAAATTTTTTTTACTTCCCCTGACATTTCCACGACCGACTTCCACGTTCACTAACTTGTGAACCCCATTTCTCTTGGTTCTGTAGTTCACTATGGCCAACGAAACCACAGACACCCCCGCTGCCGCGACCGGAAGAGTCACCCGTTCAACGGCTCAAGCGGCAGCACCTGCGTCCTCAGCAGCAGCATCTGCATCCTCAGCGGCACCTACATCCTCGGCAACCCATGATACGGCGGCTTACCTCACTAGGGACATGCTCCCTGAGCGCCTATCGCGGTTTGCTGATTATGTCACAGCAGCATGGCAGGACAGACGTACCACCATTAACCAGCACTCAACCACACTAGAGATCGACAATAAGCTTGCGTACCTCTATAATTATTACGTTGAGCACGACAAGACGTATGAGATGCTTCGCCGCACGTTCTGTGAGGACTGCGAACACTGGACCCTCCCCATCTGGGAAAAAGCAAGTTCCCGCCCGCGTCAAGAAATGCGCGACCTCCTTGAAGTCAACGGCATCTACGTTGGCAAAGGATCGGGAAACAACATCGCAAGAAAACTCCATCGTGTCGTTACCAAATACATGTGTGAGGATGATGACGACGACGAGGGTGAGAAACAATCCAAGTCGAACATGCACTTCAACGAGCAAAACGACCTAGTTACCGAAGATGGTAACGAGCGCCAGACATCTATCCAGCAAGACCTCGAGAGGCAACAAGCGAAGCTTGCCGAAGTGACGGCAAAGCTCGAGGCAGCGCAAGAAATCACTGCCAAACTCGAAGCGGCACACCTCAAAAACTTCAAATCTAATTCATTCGATGCTATCGGCATCACTGACAACGAGATACGGCGCTGCCTAGCCGATTTCTGCAAAATGTACAAAGACTCGGATAAATACAGCGGAGACAGATATCATTTCATGTCGCTGAAATTTGATACATTCAAGGATCGATGCCGAAGGTTGAGCATCCCATATGTTCTCTGGGCGCGAGCATTTCCAACCATGCTCATCGACGAAGCGGAGTACTATTACATCTCCGAGCTGTCCAAAGAGCCAAGTACAATTGAGGAATTGGTTTCGGCGGTCCGGGATAAGTTCGAAAACGCAACGAACTTATCGGCCTACCGCATCGAGTGGTGTTCTACGACATTTTCGAATGTCATTGAACAAAATCCGGGCAAGTCCAAGATCGATTGCCTGGACATCCTCATCAAGTTTTTGCAAAAGTTGCATCGTGGTCTATACGCTGAATCAACCGTTGACACCGAGCTTCGGAGTCAACTTGAAAAAGCAGTTTTGACAGAGCCCGATTGCAAATGGGCCATCTGCCAGGGATCGCCTACCTTTGAAGGTCTTGTCGGCGACCTGCGCAAAGGATTCGGTGTTGACAATGCAATGGAAAAGGCTTCCATGCAAGCCCTCCCGCCACGACAACAACAGTACATTGCCGCGACTCCTTCCCAAGCAATGATTGCAGCCCCCCCCGAGTCTAGTGACGACCATCAAGTTATGTTTACCGACCGGAGATATGGTCGTGCGAACCTTCCGCGACACACATATGCCAGCAAGGGCAAGTCAACTCGAAAACAATGCTTTGTTTGTGGCCGCCAAGGTTGTTGGTCCACAAACCATTCCCGCGACGAACAGAAAAAGGCGAAGGATAAGTGGTGGAAAGACAAGCGTTTGGAGGGTGCCCCTACAGAAAAACGATATGACGCATTCCTTCAAGCATATGAAGGCGTGCCAACGCCAACCGAGATTTCTGACGACGAGGATGAGGAGGGACACATCGCTCAACTCCACAGCGTTCATGAGTTCTCAGCCTACGGAGGCCAATCTCACGTTACACAAACTGTTTCATGGCCACCACTTTCCTTGACGATGCATCAGTTGACGACGCACCAGTCACTTCCCACTCTGCCGAAGCATTGCTCCTGCACTCGCTTCGAGACAACGCATTCTCACATGCCTTGACCGGAGCCGATCCCCGTGCGACGTATGCATCAGCTCCACCTGCCCAGACTGCCCCCCGTGAAGAGCACATTCCCAAATGTTTTGTTTCCGAAGAACGATATTCGGATGAAGTTTTTCGGGGCATATTGCCCGACACAGGTGCATCGGACATTTCGACCGCTGGCGCCAGTCAGGCAAAAGCGCTGATGAAGATGATGACAAATTTGAAGGTTGAGCCCGCAGATGCGCACACCGTGGCGTTTGGCGAAGGTTCATCGACGTCTTCTGGCATACTTCGCGTACCTACTGCTTTCGGCGAGATCGGATTTCACATTCTCGGCAGTTCCACGCCCTTCCTTCTTTCAATTACGGACATGGACCGACTGGGCATCAAGCTCGATAATGTCGAAAATCTGCTCATACAAGGCACGAAGAAGATACCAATTGTCAGACGTTGGGGCCACCCCTGGTGGACATTTAACGTCACGGAAACCGCAGTTTTTCACCTGTCTGAGACGCAAATCCGACAACTTCATCGTCGCTTCGGACACCCATCGGTAGCCAGGCTCGCCAAAGTTCTCGAGCGAGCCGGTGAAGGTGCCAATCGAGATGCCATCGCGAAGATCACAGAGCACTGTCATCAATGCCAGTTGCACGGTAATGCACCCGGCCGATTTCGCTTCAAGTCGAAGGACGATATTGACTTCAACTACGAAATCGTCGTGGATGTCATGCACATAGATGGTAGGCCCGTTCTACATGTCGTCGACGCGGCGACATCCTTTCAGGCAGCTCGGTTTCTGGAGCCACAGAAACAGAAAGCACGAGACATTTGGAACGCACTCCGCGAGTGCTGGATCGATACATACCTCGGTCCACCCGACTGGGTTGTGCACGACGCCGGTAAGAACTTCGCTTCCGCGGAGTTCCGACACCTCGCCCGAATCATGGCCATCAACACCGATGAGGTGCCTGTCGAGGCGCACCACAGCATCGGCAAGGTCGAACGTTACCATGGCCCGTTGCGACGGGCATACTCGATCATCAGCAACGAGGTCGGCGACAGCGTCACTCCGGCACAGCGCCTGCAGCTGGCGATTAAGGCCGTCAACGACTCAGCCGGTCCCGATGGCCTCGTCCCCACGCTCTTAGTGTTTGGCGCCTACCCACGCTTGAGTGACGACTCCCCCCCCAGCCCGGAAGTAAGTGCAAGAGGCGACGCCCTTCGCAAGGCTATGAGTGAGGCTCGTCGCGCACTCGCCAGTCGACATGTCCAAGAGGCTCTCGCCACTCGCAATGGCCCAGATACAACGCCGTTGCACGACCTTCCCCTACAATCGGAAGTTCGCGTCTACCGCGAGAAAGACCGCTGGGACGGCCCCTTCCGGTTGATTGCATTTGACGGAGAGACCTGCACCCTCGATATGCCTCATGGCCCAACAAAGTTTCGTTCCACGGTTGTGAAACCATACATTCGTGCCCCTGCGCAAGCAACCGATGCTCCCGTCACCCCAGAGAATGAGGACGACGACCCGGTCAACACGCCAACGCCCGAGCAACCCTTACCACCACGCAGATCTCCCAGGAACGCCCAGCATGTGGACGTCACCGCTCACATACAAGATACAACGCCAGGCCCTGCTTGCTTCCTTGCGGCGAAAGAGAAGGCAGATTTTGAGTTGGCGCTGGAACTTCGCAAAACCGGCAAAATCACCACACCCGGAGCCCCTTTTGAAGCTTCGGACAAGGCCGAACTAGACGCCCTCATGGCCCGCGGGGTTTTTAAGATCATTAAATATGACCCTGCCAAGCATAAGCACGAGCGAATTTTTCGTTCACGCATCGTGCGCGAGGTCAAAGGCAAGACAACAAACGAACCGTACGAAAAGTCACGCCTAGTTATCCAAGGTCACAGCGACGAAGGCAAGGACGCCCTCCTTACCCAGTCGCCAACCATTCAGCGCGCGAGCCAGCGCCTGGTTGCAGCCCTCGCACCGACGCTCATCGATCGGTACGAGATTGAACTGGCAATCCGTGACATAACGCAGGCCTACACCCAGGCGCAGACGCTACTCAACCGGACTGTCTACGCAGTGCTGCCCTTGGAACTGAGACATGTGTACGGAGAAGATGCCTTGATGCAAGTCCTCCGTCCGTTGTACGGAATGGCGGAATCGGGGACACACTGGTTCGCAACATACTTTAGACATCATCGCGAGAAACTGTTGATGATGACATCGACGTATGACCCATGCCTCCTCATTTGCAGTGACGACAACAACACCTTCGGTTGTGTTGGCTTACAAACAGATGACACTCTGATCCTAGGCGATCGCACCTTTTTTGAACGAGAGGAGGCCGAGCTGCACAATGCGAATTTTACAGCAAAGCCAAGGGAGACCCTCACTCCCGACTCACCGCTGGCATTCAACGGATGCATCCTATCTGTTGATGCCGACCATGTTATGATGATGAAGCAGAAAGGCCAAGGCCAGAAGCTTTCATTAGTCTCCACGACTGATGGCGACATGAGACAGCAGTACGTTGAGCAACGCGCTCGTGGTGCGTACATTGCCACCGTATGTCAGCCTGAGGCCGCATACGATCTCTCCGTCGCGGCACAGTCACAGAATCCGGAAATCGCAGATGTCAACAAGCTCAACAAGAGGCTGCAGTGGCAAATGGACAACTTTGACCGAGGCCTACGATACATTCCTCTCGACCTCGCCGATGCTGCATTGTATGTCTTTGTCGATGGTTCGTTCGCCAACAATAAAGACTTGAGCTCCCAGATTGGATTTGTAATAATCCTTGGCAACGAACGAAAACATAACGATGAAGCCAAGTTCACTTTGAAGGGTAATATCGTGACGTATAGCTCTCCGAAGAGCAAAAGGGTCACGAGAAGCCCGCTTGCATCGGAGTTATATGGTATGGTACAAGGCGCCGACATGGCGTTCGCATTAAGCACCACGATCAATCTCATCACCCAACGCCTTGGCCTACCTGACATTCGCACCATTCTTTATATGAAAGTGATCGGGGATAAGAGGAAGTTACGACCAGGTCAAGCGGGACCCTGGTTAACTTAGTAACAGAGACGTATGATCGTTAGTGGAGGTATGAACAAGCCAAGTTGTCATCTTACCACGATCGCAGAAGGGCTACATACATACCTAATTTACATTCGTCGCGTTCTAGACATCCACAACATTTCACGCACAAAAGAATGGGCGCAGCCGTCTGGCTACTCTGATGAACGGTAGACACCTCTATATACCCTGCGACACCATATTTCAGGCGCCACGATTCTCGATGATGATACACCAACACAAGGCGGAACATCCTAAGGTTAACTTGGACGGATCGACCGGCCAGGAGAACACCATCAAGCAACGAAGTGAGCTGTGAAAAGCTCGGAATGGGCAGGACGCTCATCATCTCATTGACGTTGGCATAGCTAAAGCGTTAGTATCGCAGGCCATCTGGCCCTTCGGGCACACGCCTACTGCAGCCGTCGTATTCTTATCGCTGTCCCCTTCAATATCACCATTTGGCAGACTTGCCAATAGCAAAAGACGCGCCATTGCCGATCAATACCGAAGCAGCGAATGCACCTTCTAGGCTTCTAGCGTTTTGACCCCAAGAGCTGCTTCTTGAACTTCACTCTCTGGAAGGGTGACTTTCTCGACGAAGGACGGTACGCCCAACAAGTTCCAGACCACACAGTATACTCATTTTGTAGAAATCAATCGCAGAATTAATCGCGTCGTCGGCGGTGAACAAGGAATCTTCCTAGGTTCGAAACTGAGCATCTGCAGCTTTTTCGCCCAGAGTTGCGTGCGTATCAGATCGGATAAGCGGCAGATCGAGGTGAATACTACTCTACCGTGATCGGTGAAACGTCTACTATTTATTATGTGTGGCTCACAGTTGAGTAACAATAATTGTTTGTAAGGTTAATCAAGTAACTTGAGGTCAGCGTCAGCTCTGTGATGCTTCGCTTAACAACATATCAGTATCACACTGCGCAGACAAGGTAGCAGAAATGGGGCAAGTTGCTTGAAGTGTGCTTCTTCGGCGCTCTGAAAGATAATTATCTGTTTAACTTCATGGGCGGATACAGCCATACAATGCCGGATCACTTTGGCTTGCGTCCGTACACACCTTGCACCATTATATAGCTATGAACTTTGGGGTTTCGGATCGCCTTACGAATAGACGCGAGCCACACCTGGTACTCGTCTTCTGGCTTTTGGACACATTGCCAAATTATCTGGGTGTAACCTGATAACCAAAGATAAGCATTGCGTATTAATTCACGAATATGAGTATAGGAAGGAGGGGAATCCGTACCTTGAAGGTCCTTCTCCAAGGACTCTCGGGCAAAACGCCCGACTTCGGCGAATTTTCGATCCTTTGCCCAGGGACCGATAGGGAGCTAGAAACGAGTTTATTACTTTCTTGAACTTTAAATCGCAATTGGACAGCAGCACTCACTTTGTATCGAGCAACCTTTTTGTCAACGAAGCCAGCGTCGTCGAGAGCTTGTGGCTGTATGTCGTGCACAAAAAGGGGACGATTCATTACTTTGCTGGCCTCTTGAAATAGCTCCCCGTACGAGTGGAGGACAGGCTCCAGTTCAATAGTTCCGTCGTCACTTCGAAACTCAACATCATATTCAATAGACTCCACCCATCCCCCTGGCGCACAACATCTGTAGGCGTCTTTGAAAAGAGCTGTCCAGTCTTGAATGCCACCCACTATGTATCGCATGTGTATAAAGTCAAAATGGTTGGCGTTCCAAGTCCAATCGAGCGTGGCGTCGTCTATTTCGAAGCAAAGAGTTGGTGGAACCCACTGTGGTTGGCACGGAGAAAGATCTGTACCAACGACTGAAGCATTAGGAAACTGGTCGGCAAATTCACTATTCGAGCGGTGAGCATAGGGACAAATACTGTAGGGTTTGTTTTTCGCTCATACATGGCCCAGATGCCTGAGAAATCGGTCAGCAATAGCCTAAGCCAATGACAATATTACTCCATCGCCAACGCCAAATACTAGAAAAACAAATAATAGACAAATCAAGGACCGTACTCCGTGGTGTTGTCGTGAATCCAGCGAAGTCGAGCAGACCCGCAAGCCGCAACTTCAACATGCCATAATACAAAACAACTTCAACGTAATGGAATTCTGGTTGTGACTCACCGGATCCCGTTCCGACATCAAGCACCCGCTAGAATAATCTTGAATTAGTATCAAGAGCAAAATCGCAAGTACGCCTGATTCTCTCAGACGCCTTACTGGCACGTACATGGATCTTTTCTTTCTCAAGTGGTGCCAGAAATAGCTGGTCGTCAAGAAGGATTGTAAAGTAATGATGGCTGCACGTCGCGTTACAAGTTAGTGTGTAAGTCTCCCGAGAATGACGGCTCCTGGTGACTAGAACCATAATTCCATTGATTCGATCTGCTGGTCGTCGTTGGGAATAAAGTAGTTGGTTGTAAACTTATCACTGTGATAGGTACGACCATGGATCTGACGGTACTCGAGAACGCTGGACGCAATCGACGTTGTCGAACTTTGACTGCGACGGACATCACTAATCAGGAAATTATAATAACACATGGATTGTGAGATTCACAAACCCTTCCGAGAAGATAGAATCGATCTCATCTTGATCATTTACCTGAAGATCACATCAGACTCGCACCTGGTTTGGTTCAATCAACGCGACACGGACTTACAGGAATATCCTCTGCAGCGATCAGGTCGTTCCCGGTGCGGTTTGCATTCGGCGCATTTGCTCGTGCTGTAGACATTGTCGCATAAAGTCGTCTGAACTTTGCATGAAAGGACAAGCAAGCTATTGCCAGATCGATCGAGCGGGACCGAGACAAGTATAAAAACATAGACTCTAGGACTACCTAAGGTAACTGAGGTACCTACCTTGAAAGTTGATACTGCACGGTAGTGGAGTTTCCTGGATGCCAAGACGTCGTCTCATGACAATCTTAAAACGGTTACTGTACAATCTAGACCTCGAGGTTCAGACACCAGGTTGCCTTGCAAGTTGCCGTCTACGGAGTAGATACACCATGTTCCAGAGATCGCGCTTCGATGGAGTGGACGTCGCCGGCGCGATTCTTTTCCATTGATGGGGAAATCCGATCCGGGCGGTCTACATAAGTTGGACCGTCCAACAAAGATTGAGATCACGTCAAAGCTATTTCTCCCAACCGGTGGTACCTACCTACCTACCTTAGGTACCTTGTATCCATGATTGTACATCAGGTCCCCGGAGTGATTTTTACAAGCTGTACGGAGTAGGTACAGATCCCATTATTTAGCGGTCCCGAGGCGAGGGTATCGGTGAATCGACCACGTTTCCGGGCCCCGCTACCACGACCAAACTACCAAATCCAAGAAATTTTCGTTTCGGACCCACCTTTTA
>SRQL01000624.1:0-15210 GCA_018360575.1 Claviceps sp. LM454 group G7 | reverse complement strand
AATCGAGAGTCTATTATATATACATCTACAGTGCTCATCTTCAGTCTAAGAAAGGATGATTGTGCACATGTGCAGTGTGCGCGCTGTTTGCTATGAGCCGGTGGCCTACCCGCTGTGATGTCTCGAATGCACCTGCCAAGACGCAACACAAGCTAATGGGAGCGCACGCTCTAGGACCCTTATTATGCGGTACCGAAGACACAGAGCAGCACCATCATTGCAGGACCGGCTTACTATAGTACTTATGTGCCATGAAAACTAAAGTGCCGATTACTCTCACGTGAACCGTATTGAAACGCGTTTTGTTGTAACAACAAGTGGGCGCAGCTAGTGGCTTCTTCATTATTTGTATGCCTTACACCCCCCTATGCTCAGCGATCTGTTTGGCTACCAAGGTGGGACTTCGATATTCAGATTGGACCTACAAGTTACAACATGTAGCGGCCTGTGAGGGACTCGGGAAGGGTCGGTGATGGGAAGCCCTATGCGAGCCTCGGATCTCCCTGATGATATAGGATCTGATCTGGAAGAATCGAAAAGCGCGGATGTCAGGCAGGAGGGCTTTCCGCTGCGGGAGGGGTATGTATCCCTTTGCTTCTACATTTCAAGCTTCATTAGCAGCGACAGACTAATCATCTCTCATGAGCATTGTAATCATCGAGATCTCTCATAGACTTGCAAGATGCAGCACCTCTACCAGCGTCTCTCACTCAAGCAGCAGCTCCATTCCCTGACGGTCCCGACCACATCGTCACTTCCCCTTCGCCCGGGACAATCAAGATATAGACTGACAAAAGGCTCTCGTGACAAGTCCATTGGAGCACTCAGCAAGCATGTGCGCTGTGAATGCCATTTTAATAGCAGAGGCTGAGCAGCTGTAATTAAAACTTCTCATCTTCTAGCCGCACCGACGAGTAGCATCAACAACGAAAGATTCGAGAAAATCGTACAGATTTAAAGTTTGAAACCGGATGAACATGTCTGTGATCTAAGGTCAGAAGGACCTTACACAACGGAAGCATGAGTGAGGGTACGATGGAGGGCTTAGACTGTGGCATAGATGAGCAAGAGTCTACGCTAGACGGGAGAGAGACAGGAGAGAAGAGTCTCTCGTGATCCAAGAACAGCGGGCAGGGGCTTCTCGTTTATGTCTATATCCAAAGCAAGAGCCATGTAAAGTTACAGCGTCAACTTCATAGCGCGCCATTAAAAATGGATCTTGGATTTGCCGTCGGAAAGCAGGACCATGACCCGTCTCTCGACCCATCCAGCGCATGATGATGAAGAATCTTCGCCCTCGAACGCCTGCCCAGATGGAAGCTGAGAAATGATTTTCGAAAGACAAGATCACTGGGCAAGGAGTGATGTTGTGGAGACGCCAAAGTGAATCTTTCGTACTTCCGTTATTGAGAAAAGCAAAAATGTCAGACAGCAGATCAAGCTTGACGCTCTCGATGGCCACCTTGTGATCTCACGCGTCACAGCTACTTGAGCCCTCATCAAAGAACTTTTAGAAGAGCAGCCTTGGACACCGCATCTTTAAGACTAAGAATTAGGGTCAAGACTCAAGAGTCTCTTAGACGTAAGTCCTTGGCATTGACAACAAATGATATAACAAATCGGTTCAACATGTAATCCAACCAGGCGACGGTCTCATAGGTCACAAGACTCTCAACAACTTCACGTTTGCCCTCATCGAGACAGAGAAAGAGGAAGGATTCCAGTGGCTGTGCGGAAAGCTTGATAGGAACTTTGAGCTGAAGGGCAGGATCCAGAACCCTGTAGTTATCACCGGTCAAGAAACGGCTCTTCGAAATGCCCTTCTGGAACGGAACATGTTTCCTGACGACTCTGTGTGCATCACTTCCACGTGAGCGTCCAAGCCAAGATTAAATCTTATCGTAAGGGACTAGCTGATGATGACTCGAAGTCGTTAGATGACTCTGATGAACCTCAGGAAGAGGCATGTTCTGGAGGGTATCTCGAAGAGGTATTTCTTTGTCCGTACACCACATTGAGTAGTGGAGCCTGCCATTCAGTTCTAAGTTCATCGGGCTGCTCGTATAGCTATTATAATCCTTTATCTTGTTCTGTGTTGAAAAAGGCCACACGCGAGGTTATGGAGTTTCTTGTGATCTTACAGACCGACGCCTGGAAACAATACATGCTAGGCCGGCCTGTTTTGTATGTATTGTCAGACCAATGACTCCGGGAATTTCTTCCACGTTTTTCACACCATTCATACATCCAGACAATAACTCGGTTGATGTTCCTATCGAATACTTTGGGGTTGCTGTTCTGAAGTTCTTAATGAGGGCCTGAGTGGCTGTGACTCGTGAGACCACCGAGAGCGTCAAGCCTGACCTTTTTGTCTGTCGTTATAGGCTGTGGTTGTGCTTCCCGACGATGGCACTTGAGTTTCATTTCTGATGAGCGCGCTATGAAGTCGAAGCTGTGAGGTTAATCGGGCAGTCGATCTTCGAGTGGTGGAATCCTGAGCTCAGGGCTCACTGATGGGCGTCGCGGATCGCGTGAAAAGAAGCGACTGATTGTGAGGAGTTATCCAGGTTCACGGCGACCGCAAGCTTAACATGGGCGGCGCCGTTATCGCGATGATCACTCTGCAAGAAGTTGTAAAGGTTGTCAAAACGGGTCGAACTGAGGGGGTGGCTATAGGTATGATACTTTGCTGTAGGTCTGTAGCAGCTAGTTGATCAGGCATAGCTTCAGCTTCGGCGTGATAAGCATCAGAATTGAGTAGCAAATCCCTCGTGATGCCAAAACCTGCTACATACCTCAATTTGAAGAAGGAAGTCTTACACAGTGACAAGCCGGCGTTGGGCGTCCGCCGTCGACAAGTCATTTTGGAAATGAACGGCAGTACCTTTTTCCGGCCCATGTTCACGGCGAAACTCGGGACCCGCAACCCGCGCTGCAACGTCGGTTTGCACTGGAGAGCTGTTTCTGGTGCATCAAACCACGAACCTCATCCTCATCGTCTTGTTTCTACACCGCGCATCATCGCCAAGTCGATTGCCTGTTCCCTTCTCAGCTGACAGTTGCTAGCCCTTCTGTCGAAATGTTCAACATCAGCCGCAGCCGCGCCTTGGGCTCGGCTCTGAATGCCTCCAAGGTCCGTCAATCCGGCTCATCCCCCTTGATCCTTTTCTTCTTTCTTGAGTGCGACATGACCACAACCGAGGCCAAACTGCTGACATTGGACTCGCACGAACTATAGGCTCAGATTGCACCCTCCGTCAGACTTCCTGGTCTGGCTCAACAAAAACGAGCTTTGAGCATCCACGAGTACCTTTCTGCCGACCTCCTGCGACAGGTAGAACCTTCCCCGACGGCCCGAATCGCTTCCAACCCCTCTCCCTCATCGGAGAGAGCACTCCGCAAGCCGCCTATCAGAAGTTTGCTGACAATTAACGAATTCAATGTAGTATGGCGTTGGTGTCCCCAAGGGCGCGGTTGCTAGAAACGCTCGCGAAGCTAAGGATGTTGCGATGAACCACATCGGGACTGAGGACATGGTCATCAAGGCCCAGGTTCTCGCCGGTGGACGTGGCAAAGGTACCTTCGACAATGGCCTCAAGGGAGGTGTGCGAGTCATCTACTCGCCTCACGAGGCCGAGATGTTTGCGGAGCAGATGATTGGTCACAAGCTCATCACCAAGCAAACGGGTGCTGGCGGTCGTCTTTGCAACGCCGTGTACATTTGCGAGCGCAAATTTGCCCGTCGCGAGTTCTACTTGGCTATCCTTATGGACAGAGGTTCGCAGAGCCCCGTCATCGTGTCGTCGTCGCAGGGTGGCATGGACATTGAGACCGTTGCCAAGGAGAGCCCGGATGCCATTAACACCACGCACATTGACATCAACGTCGGCGTCACCGACGAGATTGCCCGCGGTATTGCTACCAAGCTGGGTTTCAGCGAACAGTGCATCGAGGATGCCAAGGACACCATCCAGAAGCTGTACAAGATCTTCACAGAACGCGACTCTACACAGATTGAGATCAACCCTCTGTCAGAGACGAGTGACCACCAGGTTCTGTGCATGGATGCCAAGTTCGGATTCGATGACAACGCTGAATTCCGTCAAAAGGAGGTCTTTGAGTGGCGCGACACGACTCAGGAGGACCCCGATGAGGTGCGCGCCGCCAAGTCTGGCCTCAACTTCATCAAGCTCGACGGTGACATTGGCTGTCTCGTCAACGGCGCCGGTCTAGCCATGGCGACCATGGACATCATCAAGCTGAACGGTGGTCAACCCGCCAACTTCCTCGATGTGGGTGGCGGTGCGACTCCTGCGGCCATCCAGGAGGCCTTTGAGCTCATCACCAGCGATGCCAAGGTCACCGCCATCTTTGTCAACATCTTTGGCGGCATTGTCCGCTGCGATCACATCGCCACTGGGCTGATCAAGACGGTGGAGAACCTCAACCTCAAGATTCCCATCATTGCGCGTCTGCAGGGCACCAACGTCGAGCGTGCTCACCAGCTGATTACTGAGTCTGGCATGAAGATCTTCTGCATTGACGATTTGCAGAGCGCGGCTGAAAAGTCTGTTCAGCTGTCCAAGGTGGTCAAGATGGGTTAGTAGCTACAATCTTTACATTCCACCTTCTTTTTGTCGAGTCACGTTTTTTTGACGGTCCAATGCTAATATGTGCGCCACGTCAACAGCTCGAGACATGGACGTTGGTGTCGAATTTTCCCTAGGCATCTAAACTGAATAATGTTTGCTACTGGCAGGCAAGGAGGAGCATTGCGTGTATTATTTACGATAGAATTTTTGGGAGGACTTAAGTCAAGGTTGCCGATTATTGGCTGCTGGGGCAAGGGGAGGAGGGCCGAGTGTACCTATGTATTGTTGAGGCATCGTGCAAGTTAGCCTTTCGCGAATTGATGGTTTCTTGTCTGTGTTGGGTTGTCCATGGGCGGGCGATATTACCGTGAAAACCGTCCCGCTAGCTGGGTACGAGCCGTGTCTTTCAATTGAGACATTTGTCACACGACGCGTGAGGCCAACTCGCGCGTTGGGCCTTGCCCTGGACCAATTGCGCATTGGGCTCCACGAAACAATTTTGTTGATCGTCTTGGCCTTGCTTGCGAGCGGTCTGGACTCTGGAGCCTTTTAAGTTTTGGCCCTTGGGTCTGGGGGACATGTCGCCAACATGCTTGCCATCGCGACAAGACGCGCCATCTGATGCGCCCGTCTGATAACTATGTCTCGGCAATCGAGGCCCGCCGCATGGGATACGACCCAACATTCGTCACAATGAGCCCACGGCATCGACTCGGCAACTTGCCGACTTCTATCATTTCCCTCTTCCCAACCACCCATGGGGCCCTTCCTTAACCCGCCAAAATCAGGGTGGCTGCTTGGCCGATCCCGTTCTCCTCTGATGCTCCAGGATGCAAGAAGCGTCAGAAAGCATATTCCCGCGCGTGGTCCTCGGGAATGAGTGGAAACCCGGGGCTCGACAACAAGAGCCCTTGAGCAAAAAGGCGGTGGTGATGCTGCATCCCCCCAGCCACGCCATTGTTCGTATACTGTACCTATTCTGAGTGCAAAAGCAGGGCTGCCTACATGTAGCTGTGCATACACATAAACATATGCACATGCACACACCGCGCTTCCGAGAATCGTCGCATTATTATTGTGTTACATACTTCTTCTTCCTCACCGTCTCAACGTTGGCATGTCTCAGTGGTGGTTTATTGCGTCCATGAGAGAGCGATTCTGCGCGGGTCTCTGGTCGGCAACCGTGAATGATTTGAGATCGCTGTTCCTGTATATTCAAATCTGTGGCAGCAAGCGTCGAAGTCTCGAGCAAAGTCTGCTTCAGAAATAATATAGGTAGGTAATAACTAGGTATGTAGGTATGTAGGTCAAAGCTGGGGAATGGCGTAGAGAACCCAACTCTTTAATTTAGCTGTGTGTACATACGGAGCTAACGTAAGAGAAAATGCCCATAAAAAGGGGGGGCGGGGGACGCACGGGGAATGAAGAACAACAGAAGTTGACAAATTACGCACGTCCACACATGGGACAACCGCATTGTTTAAACAAGGGGCCTCTGAATTGTCGGTATCGTGCCGGTCACGGTCACGGGCGCTACGGAGATGTAGAGGTATATAGGTAGGTAGGTTAGGTAGGTACCTAGGTATGTAGGCAGGTAGGGATCTTCTGCCTCTTTTTTGTTTACCGTACCTACCTTTTTTTTTGCCTTTTTCCCTTTTGTCCCCGACGAACTTCTGCTTCTGGAAGCCCCCAGTTTGCGACATGGGGGTGCTGCGGGACCCGGGGGCTATTCCGAGCGTCATCGGATGGATCATGGCCAATCCTTCATCTCCTCATTGACCCCATGTTTTGGCCGTCCAGCAAGGGGGATTTTGGGAGTTGGCCTGCGCATCGTGCCGCTCGGCGTTATGTACATACATAGGTATTTTGGGCTGACACGAACGAGAAGCAAACATGGTTTTTGATGACGTGCCGTGTTCAGCGTCCGTGTCCGTCCATCCCAGGCTCCACATCTGGCAGGCAAGGGCAGTGCAGTCAACCGCGATTCAGGCCCTTTCATTCTTAATCTGGGGGACCGGAGGGACCGGGGGGTTTGGGTAGAAGGGGAGGAATTTGTGTCAAGTAGGCATGTATGTGCCGTACTCCGTAGGTAGGGTCTGGTTCTTGTTTCTTTTTTTGGGGCCGTTCGAGATGGACGGATGCGTGATGCTACGAGTATAAGTATTCTGGCTCGGTCCGGCGCTGGTAGCCTTTTGGTCTTCACGCCAAGCCGAAAGCATCAAAGACTAATAAGGGTTGAACTTTTATCCATCTTGACGGAAAACCTGCTTAAGCCAACACAAATTTTACATATACATCCGATATATACCTACACAAAGAGAAAACAGCCTACATACATATCAAACATAAAGAACAAGACAGCGAGCAGTGAGCACCAGGAAATAACGCCTCCCTCCAACCAAAAAACAACAACAACCAATATGCCCTCCCAGATGAAAAGCTGGTTCGCTCGCCACATGGCACCTCCTCCACCTCTGAACGCTACACCCACATGTCCCTGCGCAAGGTGCTTCAACGTCATTGCCCAGAGACCGCAGACCTCTTTTCATCAGCGATACAGCTTCCCAGCACCATTGAGACGAGACTCGGATGTGGCGTCCGTGTTGGGCGCCTACGGCTATCAAGTCACGACAACGAAGCACATTGAGATGGTGCGCAGCAAGTGATGGCGAGATGGAGGGCAGCGAGAGCGAAGAAGAAACATGTTTTGGGTTTGGGGACAATGACAGACTGCGCAAGCACACTACACTATGGACGGGAGTGGGCTTAAGACTTGATACCTGGATTGCGTGGCGTTTCATGATTTTTTTTGATCACGTTTCGATAACTGTGTTACGTTTCTTTTGTTATGACACTTTTTGTTTTTCTCGCTCGATTTCCCCTCTCAGAAGACCATCGCGAGCGGGTCATGGGAGTTGTGTTTGGAACGAGGACATTGCTGTTTGCCTCTCATCGAATATCGAATACATCATCACCATTGTGTGACTATATATATATAGATTGGTGCGCACAGTGTTCCCCGGTCTCCGGTATCCGTTCTCGTTCTCCAAAATCTAGTTTTGCATCAGGAACGAGGTACAACCACGCTCGTCGTTTGACTTCCCCGAGATCCTTCACCCCAGCTAGCCGTGTTGCGTCACGGCATTGGATTCTCCAACATGCCATTTTGAACTGCCAAACAATCCCTCACCGTGTCACCGTTGCACGAGTTCCAATCATGATGTATCTGCGTTGAATGGCATGTGCCAGGTCACATGTTTATCTCAAGTTCGCCACCAACAATAATCAAGGCGTTCTGTCGGTGTCTCCTTCGCCATAGGGTTCGTGGTAGGTAGGTAGTGTTACCCTCATCAAACCAGCGGGATCTCTCGGAATTTCCGCCGCTCGTACAGACCAAGTACCATGATGTGAGTCAGCTGCAGCTTTTCGTGGTTCTCACAATGAGCTTATACAGATGAGAGAAATTCCAACTTAGTTTACGAATCTGCAAAGCCGTGCCAAGTATGCAAGCCATGTCAGCACCTTGAATCACCCAAACACTCAGACTATGTAACGCGCTTCTGGTTACCTTTCAAGCTTTTCCTAGAGCTACATATCTTCTTGGACCTTGCTACGATCCCTCGGCAACGTGAACTTGTGGTGGAGCAAAACGATGCCAATACACTTTGAAAGGGAGTGCCATCATATAAAGCTTCATGCAACAGAGTACCCAGAAGCGTTATGAATCAGAATGGCTCAAGGAGGGCTTTGCATACGATTTTGCCGTTTGAAGCCAGATCAAATTCGCGTTTATGGCTCAGGAAGTAAAATCAGGGAGACATGATCCATCGCATACCATTGAGGCCACGTGATTGCAGCCAATTTTCAATCGACAAGAATATGGACTCCGTAAAGATGCCGACCAGAACTACCAACACCTCAAGATGAAGCGCCTAAACGAAGACGTGAAAAAATAAAACCTCATATGCCAAGACGCCCGTGGATGAATGCTCGCTGCAATGCAAATCTCCCTTCAAATCTATAGGAAGAAACCCAGAATTGTGTTGTCAGAAATTTCCCCCCCCCCCAATGAACTTAAGCCCGACGTAAGTCGTTCAGTACAGCTACCCAAAAGGAGGCAGAGAACTTCGTCAGGAAGCCAGCATCTCTTGCTCTTCTGGTCTCCTGTCCCTCAAATTCTCTGTTCTCGTTCTTTCACTGACGGGTACGTGCGCGTTGGGAACCGACGGGAGTTGGTGTCCCTGCTCAGACAACCCAGCCTCTAGAGCTTCCAGCTCCTCCTCCACATCTTCTTCATCACGAGCTGATATTTGCCCACCCAGCATGTCGCTGACTTGCTATTTGTCGCGAAACAATAATTAGCAATGCGACATAGAGACAGAAAATGGCCCCTCAGTTGTGTCCAAGTAGACTGATAGAAACGTACCTGCTGGTAGGCAATCGCTTCCGCTGTCTCTCCCATCAATTTCTCTACATGGTCCAAGCCGCCCATCTCAGCGTGAATCGCCTCGAGAACCTTGGTCCCTTGTTGCAAGCCAAAGACGACATCCTTTTGTATAAGAGCAAACTCCACATTGGACGTCAGCTTTTCCAACTGTTCGAGCTGCGCATCCGTCTTGGACAGCAGCGTTTCTTGGTACTTCTTACGCCGCAGCGCCAGCAGGGCTTTCTTCTTGTCGCCTCGGGCGAGCATCTGCTTCGCGATATCGGTCTCCTTGTCGGTCAGGACAGTGATGCGCCGTTGGTATTGATGTAGTTTGTCGCGCTGGCTCTTCATATCCAGAATGGCCCTGATGCCCCCTCAAGCCATTAGTTTGTTGTTTTTATGGACCTGGTAGCTCGGGTGGGGGTTCAACAAATGAAAAGTCAAGTAAGACAGGACTGGGCTCCGAATATCCTGACGGAAGACGGGAGGTTTGGGAATAGGAAAAGATTAAGATTGAGAATTACATGACCTACTTGTCCTGGCCGGTCACCTTACTGGATGTTCCACCCATGCTGACGTAGGAAATCACCTCTTTCAGAGGAGCGGAAGCAATGATTGATAGAAGGGCGTGTTCGCATGCCAAGTCGCAATCCGGGTGATGAAGTCAATCGAGGTGATATCAACTGCTACATGTACCTAAGTACCTCATGTGTGTACGTATCCGCACGTCATAGGCAACTCCATGTTGCCGAGCTTTGTCGATAAGGTTATCGATAACATCTTCTTGGCGGGTGGATCGCACACGGCGCCTTCGGGGAAGCTTCTCGTTGTCTGCCTACCTACATACCTACCTGGTACTCTACGAAGTAACTCACGCATACTCACGACTGCACGAGTCACGACGAAAAGACAGCGCCGTTGTCGTTGCCTGTCTTGGGCCTTCCACAGGAACAGTGTCAATATCTCACACGTCCAAATGGTGGCGCCTCCAAGAACACGAATTCACTCTTCGATGCCGTTTATGACAGTGTCGACTGGGTCCTCCAGTGATGGCCGAAGCCTCAAGTGATCCATGGACCCTTGCAAGAAGCTCGGCGGCAGCGATGGCGACAGGTGAAATGAACAGTGTATTTGTTACTCGAGTTATCGCCATGGTCGAGCTAAAGTGAAAACCCGATACCCATGTCTGAGAAGTCGAAGTCAAGTGAAAAGGAAAAGAGGAAGGCGATACCACAGTAATCCCTGTGTAGGGAACTACGGACGTTGTGGACATCGCGTTATTCTCATCCCCATTAGGAGCATCAGAGAGAGGTCTATCATCAGTGCGTCACACTGCAGAAGAGGAGGAAGATGCTACAGGCAGTATACACTTGACCTGACGGCCTGGGCAGTTGTCACCATGTAATAAGTAACGTGTAAGTTTGGTCCACAAGTGTCCCATACATGTACGTGTTGATCAGAAATATCCTTCCCATGTACCTACCCTAGCTATGAATCATGCCGCTCACTAGGTTCGTTCGTTCCTTCCATGTAGGTACTGTAGCTTTGATGTCGCTCACTATCTGCAGCCGACGAAGTGTTGCACGATCGGGCTAGGATCGGGCGGAAGAGTGAGTGGCGCGTTTGTTGAACTCCTCACTAGCCAAACACGCGACGCTATCCCAGTCAAAAGCATTACAAATACAATAATAGCAGGAACGACAGGGACCAGGGCAGTCGCATCTGGCCGGAGTTGAGATTGGCAGCTGTGAACCTGCGCTAAAAGTCAGGCACGTCTTGCAAATCGTGGGTTGACACTGCATCTAACGCAAAGTTAAGCGAGCGTTTGGGCTGTCAATCGCGCCTGCCTTCGACCTACAAACACAAGCGAATCTGCGTGTGCTATGAATAATAGATGAGAACTTACACATGCCTCACTTCTGACAGAAACTCACCTCATTGACTGATCAAGCCTCACGAAGAAACATTAGGTGGCCTCATCATTGTTTCCCTTGTACTTCCCTTGTGCTTATTTTCTGCTTCCCTTCCGCTTCCCTTTCGCTATCCCCTTTCGCGTTCTTGGCCACACAGCCAATATTCCGTTTTCGCAATGGCGCCGCGAATCAATGGCGACGAAGAGGAGAAGCAGCCTCCGTCTTTGGAGCATCTTGCTGAAGCCAAGCCTGTTAGCGGTCTTGGAGCCTTGCCGGCCGATTTACTGGAGCTGGCCTGGGAAACTCTGAAACTTCCCGGGTACGGTATCGCCCATGGATGTAAATGGTCAACTGGCGTCGTTATATCCGGGCCACGAGGAATGGGCAAAAGAACGTTGGTGAAGAAAATCGCCTGTCAACTGAGAGTGCCTCTTGTTTCTCTAGACATGTGTTTTTTTGATCCCGAAAGACTGGAGAAGAACATGATCGAGGCATTCGACGCGGTCATGGCGCAACCTCGCTGCATTATATTCATTGGCAAGGTTGAAAGATACATGGCAAGACCAAGTTCCGCCCTACATAACGACTTTCACACTAAAAGGCGGTATGTACATCTGTTTGAGCTGGAAATGCAGCGACTTTGGGAGCCAACCAAAGGTGGAGACTCGAACTATTTCGCCATCGCCACCACAACAAATATAGACGAAGTTCACCCCAACATTCTTCAACACGGGCAGTTCGAGAGAATTATCAAACCTGAGATCCCGAACTACGACGCGAGAAGAGAGGTTCTCATCACGGTCACAGGCGAGACGGTTCTGGGAGATGACGTTAACCTGGACGAGGTTGCCAGACTGACCCATGGCTTTGTGCCTGCCGAGATCGCCTTCATCGTGAAAAAGGCAAAGCAATTAGCCATCAAGAACTTCAGCGATGAAGACGATGTGGAAATTCGCGGGATCGAAATAAAGGCAGCAATCCTAGCAAAAGACGTGGACGTCCTCGACCCATTGCGATACAACATGCGGTCAAAAGCACTCGTATCCATGGACGACTTCAGAGCAGCCTTGGAGGGATTTGTGCCAGCCCTCCGCAAAGAGGGGTCCACGACGATCCCCAGCGTGACGTGGAATCAAGTGGATGCTCTGGAAGTGGCGCGCAAGAAACTACAGGCGTCAATCATTGGCCCTATTAAATGGCCTGCCATGTATGAGGAGCTTGAGTATTCACCAAGTGCTGGTGTGTTACTTTGGGGGCCCCCGGGCTGCGACAAGACGTTGATTGCTCAAGCCGTTGCCAACGACGCGCAGGCTAGTTTCATTCTCATCAAGGGGCCGGAGCTGCTCAACAAGTACGTGGGCGAGTCGGTAAGAGCAGTGAGGGATTTCTTCGAGCGGGCACGCTCCTCCAAACCATGCATCATGTTCTTTGACGAGATGGACTCGATCGTACCTCCTCGAGCCAATGCAACCACCGAGTCGGGCGCTGGCGTTGTCCACGCCCTTCTCGCAGAGCTTGATGATACGAGTAACAGAAGTGGTATCTACGTGATCGGCACCACTAACCACCCCGAACTCATAAGCGAGGCTTTTCTCCGACCAGGTCGTTTGGGTCAGATCTTCATCAACCTGCCCACTCCATCGGAGGGCGTCGAGATCCTCCAAGCGATTTATCGCACCCGTTACAAGCATCACATCCCCTCCGAGCTGGGAGCTTTTGCCCAGGTCGCTCTTGATCCACGCTGCACGAACTTCAGCGGAGCGGATCTGAGCGAGCTGGGCAACAAGGCGGCGCAGTCGGTTGTGGCACGGCTTATGGAAGACACAGGCTCGCCGAAGAAGATTGTGGGCGCCGATTGGGAGCTTGCTCTAAAAAGGAGGATCTCGACGCGCTCCGATGGAGTGGGCAGATCGATGAAGATCTGACCCAAACGACCCGGTCGGAGAAAAGCCTCGTTTATGAGTTCGGGGTGGCTAGTGGTGCCGATCACGTAGATACCACTTCTTCTGTTACTCGTATCATCAAGCTCTGCGAGAAGGGCGTGGACAACGCGATCGCCAGACTCGGTGGTTGTATTGGCTCGAGGCGGCACGATCGAGTCCATCTCGTCAAAGAACACGATGCGGCTGCGGCAAGACATTGATTGCTCAAGCCGTTGCCAACGACGCGCAGGCTAGTTTCATTCTCATCAAGGGGCCAGAGCTGCTCAACAAGCACGTGGGCGAGTCGGTAAGAGCAGTGAGAGACCTCTTCGAGCGGGCACGCTCCTCCAAACCCTGCATAGTGTTCTTTGACGACATGGACTCGGTCGTACCCCTTCGAGCCAATACAACCACCGAGTCTGGCGCTCGCGTTGTCAACGCCCTTCTCGCAGAGCTTGATGATACGAGTAACAGAAGAAGTGGTATCTACGTGATCGGCACCACTAACCACCCCGAATTCATAAACGAGGCTTTTCTCCGACCGGGTCGTTTGGGTCAGATCTTCATCGATCTGCCCACTTCATCCGAACGCATCGAGATCCTCCAGACCATCTACCGCAATCACTGCAAGGATCACACACCCTCCGAGCTGGAGGCTCTTGCCCAGGTCGCCCTTGATCCACGCTGCACCAACTTCAGCGGCGCGGATCTGGGCGAGCTGCGCACAAACGCAGTGCAGTCTGGCGCAATATGGTGTGAAAGGGGGAAGTCCAGCGTGTTTTTTGTACTTCTTTTGGAAAGTGTTTCAATGAGAGGATGACAGGTGAAGGAATTGATTGAAGGAGCAACTATAACTGGAGAGGTCCAGGAGTCATACTGACTGGGCCGAAGATCACATGATTCGGCTCTGGGGCCTATTGCCAGGTTCTATGTCCTAGCAGAAAGCGTGATACCAAACCAGATAGAGGGCATTATTGGGTATCGCGACTACGCACAATGAAAAGGGATAATGAAATGACCACAATGAGAACAAGGCTAACTTAAGTGAATGCATGAGTGAACACTGAAAGTACCTATTGAACGTAGTGCTGCAGGCGTTTCTTCAAAATAACAACTATGAACGATGAAGGTTGAACGAAGGCACCAGCACAGAAGTAGATAGGTTCCATCGAGTCCTCTTATAGGAGGTCGGTACATGTACCTGCAATGTGCAACGTACAGTAAAATCTCGGGAAGCTCCTTGTGTAATAATTCTCGGACCCCTTTGTACCTCAGTACCTAGAAGGTCGCCCAAACACAGGAACTTGGAAGTATACTCAGTAGTAAGTATCTTACCAGCAACCAGGTACATAGGTAGTTATGTGCCTCATCTCAATTGGCTCACATGATACATTTCGGGTAGTGCAGTGACACTGCAGTCACTATGTGCACAAATGAGGACACCTGTGATGCCTAAACTCTGCCTCGTCCGCGGCCCCGTGTGATGTTTTTCGTTTTCCTAATGCCCTCTGCCTCGTCTTCACCTACCTAGTAGGCTTGGCTTCTGAGGTCGGCTGCCTGCGTCGGGGAAGCCAGCTGCGGCTAGTTTGGTGGCGACGAGACTCTGCGGATAGGTACACCAAGCGGCGGTTCGTTATGGCGATATGTTCTCAAGGTCGGCTGCGGCGTTGATGATTCCGATGAAGCCTGTGTGGACACTGGACAGTGGACAGTGTACGCCAACCTAGGAACAGTACCTACCTAATGTATGTAATCTTTTTACTCCTTGAAGAATTAAATAATGTAGGTATGTACATACCTAGGTATGTGCCTACCTATCTAAGTGTATGTAAGGTAGGTACTAAGCGCAAGCGCAATCGATAATCCAGCCCGCTTTTCGTGATCAACATCTACGAGGGTTTCACACCTTTATCTAGAAGCGCCCTTTGACAATTCCGATCAAATGTAACAAGGCGTGGAGATCTGAACGACGAAATCTGGGGGTTCACATCTATTCTCCTGTTCTCGAACAGAAGTGTGACTCGGAACTCCGCACCCATAACTTAAAAGGTGCCCCCTTTTTAGCTGGATCCACGAGCAGGAAGTTGGAAGTTGGAAGTTTGGAAGCCGCTGAAAAGTGTCGAGAGTCGGACTCGAGACGGAAAACCCCCCTACCTGTAATTGGCGAAGCGAAGCGAAGTTCCATTTCTACACACCTATGGCTTAGTCATGAAACAGCTTCAGCCTTCGACCCTTCGCCCACGGCGTCACCATAGTACATATTGTCGGAATCGCTGACCAAGGGGTTGGTGTCACATGATCGAACACACCAATGTGGTGCGTGCGTGATGTATGCACGCACGCTCATTGGCTGTATC